>JAODAL010030595.1:0-49698 GCA_025379985.1 Phyllomedusa bahiana
ATAAAGAATCCCGCCGTTCTCTGATTGGCTTCACTCTGCACAGTCATGCAGGCTATCCCTTCTTCCTCCCAAAGGCTTTGCCCCATGTAACGCCATGTGCTCGCAGCCATTTTATCAATGAAAACACACTTCGTTCCCGCGAATCACCCCAAAGTTCGATTTCGTTACGAACCGAAGTTTTCCTGAAATTCTAAACGAATTCCACTTCGTTAGAATCGATTCGCCCATTTCTAAATATAAGGTATTTTTTGGCACCTATCAATTCACCTGTGGTGACTACTAAATTGCTGTATTCAAATTTAACTGCAAAGTAGATCTATCAACAGAGCTTGACTGACCAAAAGTGAAAAAAACACCTGTCTGAAATGTAAAACGGATATTAAAATGTATTTTGGCACCTATCAGTACACCTGTGGTGACGACAAAGTTGCTGGATTCAAATTTAACTGCAAGGTGGCTCTATCAACACAGCTGACCTGCGCCAAATTGAAAAAAACATGTATCTGAAATGTATACTGATAATAAAAGGTATTTTTTGGCACCTATGAACCTGTGGTGACTACAAAGTTACGGGAAATTCAAATTTAAATGCAAAGTAGATATATCAACAAAGCGTGACTGACCAAAAGTGAAAAAAAAACAGTGGGAAATGTATTTGGATAATAAAAGGTATTTTTGGCACCTTTCAATTCACCTGTGGTGACTACAAAATTGCTGTATTCAAATTTAACTGCAAAGTAGATCTATCAACAAAGCTGGTTACTAGAAAAGATGTGTGTTCTAATATAAGTTCAGGCTGCTCAATATCCAGGAAATATTTCAATAGAAAACTGTTAATAATAAAGCTATTGCAGTGCAATGTCTACACTAAGTCTTGGTGAACTACATCCAGTATTCTTTAAAAAAGCTGTCTGTGTTTCGCACCGCGCCCCCCCCCCCCCCCCCGGCTTTCTCCCGTGACTTTACAGCGGTAGATGCTCCTTTAAAATTCTCTACCAAACTACATAAAATCTTCAAATCTCTGAACTAACTAAGTTGTAAGGAACACAGCTAACAGTAGAGCTTTCCTGTGAAGAAATAAATCATTTTGCTGAGCTGTTTTGGGCACAGGCAGAGTGCAAAGTCCCCACTGCTATTAACGCTGAGAGACACTGATCATGAACAGGAAGGCTGTTCTATGTAAAAGAGGTCATGTGATTTTTCTAGCCGATCGCAACCATACACATCCCAATCTGACGTCGCACACACAAACTCACCTGCCCCATTCTGTAAGCTGATTTGCTGGCTGCCAAAATGACAGGAAGCGCCGAAAAAAGCGCGATATTAATAGATGATGCACAGATTTTAACCTAAATTATCGCGTGATCTAAAAAATCCGATCAACATAAAAACTGTGCCGATTTCAACTTTGTCGATAATAATCGCTCAACACTACTCAGGATCAGCACAGGATGAGTAATGCATGTACTCAGTGTTGGAATGGGAGGTCTGGGGCCCACAGGGGAGTTGATCTTGGGGGCCCACCCTAGAGCTACTGTACCTGAAAATATTACCAGCCTCTCGGACATATATGCGCCCATTTTACCACATAATACAGTGTGCAAAAAAGAACTGTATTGTGTGGTACAAGGGAGTCACATATCTGTCTATCTCACATATCTGTCTGTCTCACACATATGTCAGTCTAACATATCATAGACACATGGCTAAGTAGCTCTATCCATATCCCCCTCCACCCACATACAATATCCCCCTCCATGTTTCGCTTGGTCACGCACCTCACCACCTTCTAAAATAAACACCAGCAAGAAAGTAAAAGTAAAACTCCTATCACAGGGTCAGGTGTTCCCTCACTTTTACAATAAGTGACACATGTACGCTGCCACTATACTAACACTGATATAACCTACAACACCGCCATATGGAGACCACATAGAGGTCAGACTCAGGTCACATCACATTACAGTGAATACAACACTGATCCAATATAGAAGTAAGATAACTCCTGAAATCAGGGACTCACCGGAGATGTCCTATCTGATGATCGTTCCCTTCTCTCATGATCGTTCTTTTAAATTTCCCCTTTTCCTTCTGCATCCGTTCCACACCGCCATGATGACTTGTCCCGGTACCACAACTCATCACTGCAGAAAATTCACACAAATATCTTAGAATCCTCAATTTTCAAGCACTTCTTTACTTATTCCCACTTCTGCACAAACTTCCCAGGGGTGGGAGAATGGGTACAAGCCATAACTTAGAGGCCTAGTATCCTAAGGGGCTGGAGGGTGGGGGGAGAAAAAACCCCGGAAAAAAGCTACAAATATGGGGTGCTGCCCTCCAATTATATTACCGGTGTAATAAGACCCTAGGGAGGGGGCAAAGTGCAGGCCCCAGGGAACTAGATAAGCCCCATTTGGGAGGGAGACTCCCCCCCTGGATAAGGGGAGGCCAACCCCGGTTGGGGGTTGGGAAATACCACGGGGTGTAGGGAAAAATCCCCAGGTAAGTAAGCAGGGCCCCATTTAGGGAATTTTAAGGCAGTTAGGTTTGGGGGACCCGTTAGGAAAACTGTAGGAGGTGTTGGTGAGTTCATTTATTAAGGGTAAAGTACGTGGTAGCCCCCAGTTAGGTAGCGTAGATAGTAGGGCCCCCCTTTTAATTAAAGGGGCAAGCATTAGGGCCACCTTTTAAAGGAAACAGGCAGTTTTGGGCTTCCCTTTAAGAGTATATAGGAGTTAGGGCCTCCCTTAGATATGCAGGCAGTTTTGGACCCCCCTTTAGGTAGTATACGGTAGTTTGGGGCCCCCTTTAGGGATATACAGGCATTAGGGGGACCTTTTGGGTTTGTAACAGGTAGTTTAGGGGGCCCCCTTTAGTTAGGGCCGGAAGTAGGGGCCTCTTACTAGGGGGCAGATAAATTTGGGGCCCCCTTTACATAGTTTGTAGGTAGTTAGGGCCCCCTTTAGTTTGTAGGTAGTCAGGACCCCATTTAGTATTTAGATAGTCAGGACCCCTTTATTTTTACGTAGTAAGGGCCCCCTTTAGTTGTGGGATCAGGGCCCCCCTTTATTGTAGGGATCAGGGGCCCCCCTTTTTTTTTAGCATCAGGCCCCAATTTTTTAGGCGTCGGGGGCCCCCTTTAGTTTTTTGGGGAGCAGGGGCCCTTTCGTTGTAGATTTTTGGGGCCCCCTTTAGTTGTAGGTAGTCATGGCCCCTTTAGTATTTAGGTAGTCAGGACCCCCTTTATTTTTAGGTAGTTAGGGCCCCCTTTAGTTGTAGGTAGTCAGGGCCCCCTTTAGTTGTATGTATTCAGGGCCCCCTTTGTTTTTAGGTAGTCAGGGCCCCCTTTAGTTGTAGGTAGTTAGGGCCTCCTTAAGTTTGTAAGCAGTAAGGGCCCCCTTTAGGCAGTCATGGCCCCTTTAGGCAGTCAGGGCCCTCTTTAGGCAGTCAGGGCCCCTTTACGCAGTCAGGGACCATTTTAGTTTTAGGCAGTCAAGGCCCCCTTTAGGCAGTCAGGATCCCCTTTAGCTTTAGGCAGTCAGGGTCCCCTTTAGGTTGTCAGGGCCGCCTTTTGTTTTAGGCAGTCAGGGCCCCTTTAGGTAGTCAGGACCCCCTTTCGTTTTAGGCAGTCAGGGCCCCATTAGGTAGTCAGGGCCCCTTTAGGTAGTTAAAAAAACAAGAAAAACAAACAACCACTCACCTCTTGGATGCTCCCCACCGGCCTCTAGCGGAGCCCTGCATAGGTGGCGTGGTGATGTAACGTTACCGCGCCGCCTACGTCACCACTACAGGCTAGCGCCTGGCATGCTTAAGGCCTAACGCCTTAGGCCTGCCAGTGTGTACAGCAGAGCGGAGCGCTAGCGGCGCTCTGCTCCACTGACACCACACAGCCCCGGGAGTCATAGATATCAGTCCCCGACTCCCAGGCCCTGTCTCTGAGTGCTTGGGATGCAGGGCCTGGGCATTCAGGGACAGGATGCGGTGGCCGGGCCCCTGGGAGCAGTTTCACTGCTTCCGGGGCCTACAACAGCTCGGGTCCCACCGGGGGATCCACCGATCCCCTGACGGGCCAGTCCGAGCCTGCATGTACTGCAACAGCAGAAAAGTGAGTGCAGCTCTGGAATATAATACAGAATGTAACTAAGGACCAATATAGGATAAGTAATGCAATGTAATGTATGTAAACCATACTTACCAACTTTTGAAAGTGAGCATCAGGGAGATCTGAAGCTGCGACGTGTGTAGTGTGCCACTCCCAAAATTTGCATTGCCACACCCTCTTTTTTGTTTAACCACACCCTTTTCACAAAAGTCATGCCCACTCCACCTAACTGTGTAATGGCTCTGGAAGAAAATTAATTTAGGGTTTTGATGTCACCCAGGTTTCTTGGACAGTTGGAAAGCCTATTCAGCATTCAGGAGAGCTGGGAGATTGTAGTGTGTTGGAAAGTAATGTGTTAAATGGATGGCTGCAAAATGTTACAATATTGTATATATCTGGCTGGGTTCAGGGAATGGCTCAGGTCAGTCTGTGTCAGGGCTTCAAGGAATAAAGCTAGCAGCCTTAATTCTGGTCTGTGTTCAGATGCTGTCAAACTGTGCCTGAACCCAAACCATTACACTACTACCAATATTTCCACCATACAGTGAATATATAGTGGTAGGTACAAGTGTACACAGGCTCTGCAAACTGTACATTGCCACCAAGTGAATACAGTGCAGTTACATTTAGGGACTCACCGAAGACATCTTCTATGACTGGAATTTTACTTGTACTCTTTTCTTCGCCATCCTATCCAGACCACCATAATTATTTTCTTTGGCCATGACTCGTCCCTACAAAATTTACCACACAAACATCTTAAAAGTCAGTTTTTTTCAGCACTTCACTACCTGTAGCCACCTCTGTACAAACTCCACATGAGGTGGTAGGAGGAGAGGTTATGGGGTGTTAGGTGGGGAGGTGTGATAGGTGAATGTGGAAAGGTTATGCTGTGATAGGTGGAATGGATTGATAGGTAGAGGTGAGAGGACTATGGAATGGAGAGGTTATGGCGTGATGGGGAGTTGTATTTTGAGTTGGCACTGGGATGCATAAGACAATGGTGGAAAGTAGTGGGAGAGAGGAGTACAGATCACAGCTTACAATCTTGTTTTGGAGGAACAGGACCATCCACCTGGAGATTGTGCAGCAGCTGTGGCTGCAGCTCTCAGAATCATACTGTGCAGGTTGAACTCCATACTCTGCACCCCAGAAGATTAGCTGCAGGCATGATCTTCAGGGGGGTGCAGGAGATAGAGTTGTTTAATGTTCTTATGTTTATACAGGTTTCCTCTTTGGACTTTGTCAAACTCATTGGATTATGTCAGATCAACGTTGGATTGATTTCTTTAACAAAATGGTTAACAAGGGCTGAAGTCAAGGAGTGTTTATTTAAATAAAAGTTTTTTTGTGCAATTTGTGTGTGTGTTTTTTTTCCCATTTAATTCCAGTTTTAGTAATGGAGGCACCTGACAGATACTGTTCCATTGCTATAGCTCAGGTTTGGTGTCAGTCAGCAGTAGCTTTTGTTACCTCAAAGCTGACATTAACTCCATTTCACTATTAAGCCAGTACCCAATGCACCAGGGGTACTGGGAAAAGCCAGGTAACCATCAGAAGCAGACCCTCTAATGTGATGGTCTACTTCTGAGATTTCTGCAAGCTGGTATTTTTAGGAGTGGGAAGGGACCAGTGTTACTGGACCTTCCCATTCTGATATTATCAGACTACAACTGTTGGTTTTACCTTTACTGGTTACGGAAAAAAGGGGGACACCTCTTCATTAGTGTTGAGCGATTATTATCGATCACGCGATAATTTAGGTTAAAATCTGCGCATAATTGATTAATATCGCACCATTTTCAGCGCTTCCTGCCATTTTGGCGGCCAGCAAATCAGCTTAGAGAATAGAGCAGGGTGAGCTGGGTGTGCGACGTCATGACTGAGATGTGTATGGTTGTGATTGGCTGGAAAAATCACATGACCTCGTTTTACATAGAACAGCCCTTCCCGTTCATGATCAGTGTGTGTCTGTGTATCATAAGAGCAGGACGTGTGCTCGGACTCTCTCAAAACAGCTCAGCGAAACTGTTCTATTTGTTCACACAGACAACTATGCTTTTAGCTGTGAACATTAGAACTTAAGTAGATTAGAGATTTTCAGATTTTAGTTACTTAGGCTGAGAATTTTAAAGGAGCATCTAGCGCTGTACAGCCACGGAGGAGGGGGGGTGAGGGGCTCCGGGCGAACACAGACAGACAGGCTGGCAGGCAGGCAGGCGTTTGAAAGGAGAATGGATATTGTGCAGCCCAGACTGTGATTTGACCCTGCATTGCAATGGGTTTTGATTAACAGTTTTTGGCCAGTGAAATATTACATGTTTGTTGTGCAGCCTGTACTTATATTAGGATACAGATCTTTTCTAGTATCTGCAGGTGTATTTGTTAGTTGAAAAAATAAAGTTTTATTATCTGTACACGATTTAATTAGGTTTTTTTCACTTTGGTGCGGCCCAGTTTTGTTCATAGAGCCCCCTTGCAAATAAATTTGAATACAGCAATTTTGTAGTCACTGCGGGTGTATTTATAGGTGCAAAAAACGCCTTTTATTATCCGTATACATTTCAAATAGGTGTTTTTTTCACTTTGGTGTGGCCCAGTTTTGTTCATAGAGCCACCTTGCACTTAAATTTGAATACAGCAATTTTGTAGTCACTGCAGGTGTATTTATAGGTGCAAAAACGCCTTTTATTATCCATATACATTTCAAATAAGTGTTTTTTTAACTTTGGTGCGGCCCAATTTTGTTCATAGAGCCACCTTGCACTTAAATTTGAGTACAGCAATTTTGTAGTCATCGCAGGTGTATTTATAGGTGCAAAAAACACCTTTTATTATCCGTATACATTTCAAATAGGTGTTTTTTTTTACTTTGGTGCGGCCCAGTTTTGTTCATAGAGCCACCTTGAATACAGCAATTTTGTCGTCACCGCAGGTGTATTTATAGGTGCAAAAAACACCGTTTGTTATCCGTATAATGTTTAAATAGCTGTATTGCACGTGGTGCGGCCCTAGTTTTTTTCACATAGCCAATCTGTGCGACAATTCTAATAAAAAAAATCTCTAGTAACTGTTCTCGTTTTTATTGCTGCAAAAAACGCAATTTCTCATCCGTGTAACTTTTATTGCGCTCGGTGAATCTCAGTTTGGCGCAGATAGCGCACTTGTATGATATTTTGTTGAAAACTATCAATTCCTAGTCCTACTGGGCAGTTGTAAATTGCTGGAACTGAAGGAAGAACACTGTTGATTTTGTCTTACGGTTAGTCCACCAGACCGCATTTCACAGGTATTCGCAAGAAACATTTCAGTTTCTAATCCTAGTTGGCTGTAGGAAATTAGAGGGATTTACGAATAGCTGTGATTTGCCATCTTTCAATAAGAGACTGTCAAAAACTCGTCCATACCTTTTTTTAAATTATATCTTTCTGAACATGGAGCGAAATGCAGGTGGTAAGCAAGCAAAGAGGGGTGTAGGACATGGAGGTAGAGGTACGAGAGAAGGTGCTCCTTCCAGTGCTGGCGACTACATGCATGCCAGCGGATCGTCTGTTGCAGGACCGTCTGGCCTGTCATCGCTGGGTCAGGGCCCTGTGAATTTCAGTAACGAACAGCGTCGCCAATCTGTTCTTCAGTGGTTAATGCAACCTGCATCCAGCAGTCTTACCTCCTCGTCCTCCCAGTCACGGCCACAAATGTCGTCATCAGCATCCGTCCAACATGAAGCGAAGGCAGCCCAAATGTCAACTCGTGTACCCACCACTGTGGATAATCCATTTTCTGAAGACCTTTTTGATGACAAAATGTGGTTTGGGGTCAGAAGGCATGTTAAAAGATCAAGAGGCCAAAGAGGATGATTTTCTCTGCTCTGACGCCCAGTTACTGATGCCATCAGAGGAGGAGAAGGAAGCCGGTCAATCGGCAAAAATCCCAGGCGGTCAGCAAAGCCTTGCAGTGCCTCTTGCTAGTAGCTCCTGGATGCAGAATGTCAGGACGACCATGTCACCTGTGTTGATGATGATGATGATGACGACATTGCGGATTCAACGTGTTCATTTCTGCAGAATTTGCTTGCGAGCGCTTCATCACTGGACGAGGAGGAAGACGATGGGGTAGTGTCAATATGGGACCACCTCAAAAAGGGAGAGGGCTGTCGCAGATGTCCGCTGATATGATTCCGCCAGCCACGGTCAGCGGAAACCCCGCTCCTCGCTTATCGCTGTTGAAAAAGTCCAGGACCTCTAAAGCCTGGGCCTTCTTTGAGCAAGCCTCTGATTCACCCAGCGATGTCATATGCCGCCTTTGCCATAAACGCATAGGTAGAGGAAAGAATCTTAGGTGTTTAACCACCACCAACATGTCTAGTCACATGCAGCAAATGCATGAGGTGAAATGGAGGGAACACTTGGCCAAAAAAGGCCACACCAATGCTGGGCTTCCAACCACTGTCACACCCTCTGTCTCCGCTTCCTTCTCCTCTGCCACCACCAAGCGTTCCTCAGCTGCCCATGTCTCTCAGGGATCAGCCTCCGCTTCAGCCTCCACCGTCGCCCGAGTACCACCAGCACCACCAGAGACAAAGCCTACTCCTTCTCCTTCCACCAGTTTGACCTGCACGCCATACAGCGGCCAGTCTAGCAGCCAGCCTTCTGTCTACCAGTTTTGGGAGCAGAAGAAATACTTTAACCCAAACCATCCAAAAGCCTGATTGTCGGCATTGCCAGGCTTTTGACCTTGGAAATGTTGCCTTTCCGTCTGGTGGACACAGATGTGCTCTGCCACGTCATGGCCCTTGGCTGCCCCCAATACCAGATGCCAAGCAGGCATTTCTTTGCCATAAAAGCCGTCCCTGCCCTGGCCAGCCACGTGTCATCTAAAATTTCAAGCGCGTTGTCTGCATCTGTGGCCGGAAAAGTCCATCTGACCACCGACACATGGACTAGTAAGCACGGCCAAGGCCGCTGTATCTCTGTGACAGCTCACTGGGTGAGCTGGGTGGATGTCTCAGGTGGTGACGGTGGCTGTCAGGCTCAGCGCACGCTCTTCAAAACCGCAGGGATGGTGCAGGGCTCTTTCCCCCAAAGTCCTCTGGTGGCATCACGTGCCCAGAGAAACCAGGCTGTGTTGAAATTAATCTGCCTTGGAGACCGTCCACACGCAGGTCAGGAGCTGTGGATGGCTCTCCGCAACGAGACCGAGCACTAGCTGGGTGACAAGAACCTTGTGCCAGGCAAGGTGGTGTGCGATAACAGGCGAAATCTGATAGCCGCCCTTAAGATGGGTAGGCTGGAGCACATCCCTTGCCTGGCACATGTCATGAACCTTGTCGTCCAGAAATTTCTAAAGCGCTACCTGGATCTGGACTGCCTGCTGAGGAAGGCTCGAGGTCTGAGTTCGCACTTCCGCCGTTCGCACCCTGCTTCGCCCCGTCTGGCTACGTTGCAGCTCGGCCTCCCCATCAACCGTCTCATTGTTGATGTGGCAACACGATGAAATTCCACCCTCCATATGCTCCAGCGATTGTGGCAGCAGCACAATGCCATTACGCAGTACGAAGTGACACATGGCCTGACAAGCAGCGGTGCGGACCTCGGGGTGTTGAGCCACCGAGAGTGGAGGCAGTTGAAAGAGCTCTGCACCATCCTTGCCAGTTTTGAAGAAGCCACCAAAATGGTCAGTGCGGACAAAGACCTTGTCAGCATGACCATTGTAGTGATCTTAGTTCTGGAACGATCGTTGGACACGCTGAAACATCAGGTCCCACCAGCGACGGAGGAGGAGACGGACGCAGATGCAGACACGGAGCCTTTCTCTCCGTCGAATCCACAAGGCCCGACAGTTTTTGAATTTTATCGGTCTTCATTAGGCAGTGGTTCAGGGTCCAGGGCTAGTGCAAAGCGGCGCCTCAGCTCTCAGGGTGCATCATCTGAGGCAAGTCAGGGCTGTGTTGAAGCTGTGCCAGAGAAAACGGAGGAGGAGGAGGTATTCCTAGACATCGACGTTACCGACGTTCCTGCCTTGGTAAAAGGTTGGCACGGATTTGAGGCGGAGGAGGAAGATGAGGAAGATGAGTTTGCTAGTGCCCCTCGACCCAGAGGCTTGGGAAATCAAGGCTCCATCTCTCACATGAGTGCTTGGATGCTCCATTTCCTCCAACATGATCCTCGCATTAAGGCCATCAAAATGAACAACAGTTACTGGGTGGCCACCCTCCTGGATCCCCGATACAAAACAAAACTCAGCACTTTCCTTCCACCCACCCAAATAGAGAGTAAAATGCAGGAAATGGAGACTTTGCTGATTGATCAACTGGAGACATCTGTTTTGTCTGCTTCACGTTCTTCAAATGTCACGGTGGAACAACGTCAGCGACGTGACAGCAGAAGAGTGCCAAGTAGCCGTAGCGCCAGCACCAGGCAAGGTGGCAGAAGCCTAATGGGTGACCTCTGGCAATCTTTATTTATCACCTCACCAACACATGTAATGCAGGGCACACATCCAACACACAGAGACCAGCTTAAGATCATGGTGCACGACTATCTGCGTCTCAACACCGATGTTTTTGGATGTGTTCCGGACCCAATAGACTTTTGGGTATCCAAAATGGATGAATGGCCCAAGCTCGCTCGCCACGCCATAGAGGTGTTGTCCTGCCCAGCAGCCAGCGTCATATCTGAGCGGACCTTCAGCAAAGCTGGAGGAGTCATTACAGACAAATGCATCCAGCTTTCCACAGATAATGTGGATCGTTTGACTTTCATCAAGATGAATCAGGAATGGATCTCTGATGATGTTGTGGCCCCAATTGCCGCGTTAACCGATTAGTTGACGGTCTACTTCACATTCCTCTTCAAACAGAAATGGTCCTCTTGAAAAAATTTTTTTAAAATGATCATTTCTTACTGCAATTTTTATTCTCAGTTCCCAAAAGTTCATTTTTCTGGTTTTGCTGTGAGGAGACTGTAATAGACACCAAGGTTTCATGTCAAAACCATATTCCATTTACTCACTTCTTCTTTAGAATTTTTCACATCGTCAATGGTTTTGGGGTCATGGAGCTGTGAGAAACAGCAATAATCATGGTCCTTTGGAACAGAAATGTGGCTTCTAGGTGGCATTTCACCCTCACAATTTTTAACCGTGGCTGAGAAGTCATTTTTATAATTTTTGGAGCCTTGCTGCTTTGAAATGCAGCAATACTACAGGTCCTATTCTAAAAAAATGTTGTTTCTAACAGACATTTGTTCTTCACAATTGTCAAAAGTGGCTCAAGGGTCATGTTTTGAACTTTTGGGGGCATGTTGTTGTGAAATGCAGCTATACTACAGGTTCTAATGTAAGAAATGTGGTTTCTAACAGACATTTGTTCTTCACAATTGTCAAGAGTGTCTCAAGGGTGATGGTGCTGTCAGAAACAGGAATAGGTAGGACACTGTAAATGGACACATATTGCAAAATAACTTGTTTTTGCAAGATCTTTAACATAGCTAGCAATCCCTGTAGTGAGACAACCCATTTAATACATTTAAAAAAAGAGAAACAAAGATGTGGTGGGATTCCATCCTATTTTAAAAATGTGTTTTCTAGAATTAAACTACTAAAAAACTGGCATGCACAAAATAACTGATACAAATATTCCTCTGAATTGTACAAGGGAGGTACAGGAAGACTTGAACAGATGTAAGTTACCCAGGACAGGTATAGGCAATGTCCAGTTCAACTAAAATGGTGGTTGAAAGACACCTTTTTCCCGCCGTTTTTAAATCTGGGGGTCATGCAGGTTTGGGGCTCATGCTGTGGCCCAGGACAGGGATAGTCTATGTCCAGTGAAACTAAAATGGTGGTTCAAAGACACCTTTTTCAGGCACTTTTTAATCTGTGGGTCAGATAGATATAATGGTCATACTGTGGTACAGAACAGGTATAGTCAATGTCCAGTTCAACTAAAATGGTGGCTGAAAGACTTCTTTTTCCGGCGCTTTTTAAATCTGGGGGTCATGCAGGTTTGGGGTTCATGCTGTGGTCCAGGACAGGGACAGTATATTTCCAGTTCAACTAAAATGGTGGTTGAAAGACTCCTTTTTCCGGCACTTTTTAATCTGTGGGTCATGCAGGTTTGGGGCTCATGCTGTGGCCCAGGACAGATATAGTCAATGTCCAGTTCAACTAAAATGGTGGTTGAAAGATACCTTTTTCCGGTACTTTTTAATCTGGGGGTCATGCAGGTTTGGGGCTCATGCTGTGGCCCAGGACAGGGATAGTCTATGTCTAGTTCAACTAAAATGGTGGTTGAAAGACACCTTTTTCTGGCACTTTTTTAATCTGGTGGTCAGATAGGTTTAAGGGTCATGCTGTGTTCCAGGACAGGTATAGTCAATGTCCAGTTCAAGTAAAATGATGGTTCAAATCATACTGCCTTCCGGCACTTTTTAATTTGTGGGTCATGCAGGTTTAAGGGTCATGCTGTGGTACAAGACAGGGATAGTGAATGGTCTGTGACTTTTTTTCTGTGGCTTTTATAACCTAACTGTGTTGCCTAAGATGTAGTACATATCCAGTTGACTGTTGTGGAAGTTCATTACAGCTTCTCCAGCCCTGTTTGGGTGTAAGAATGAAGGTGTTGTTCCTCTCCCATAGACTTTAATGGTCATCGGCGATAATCTATTATCAACTATCGGAAATTGTCTTGATAATTGCCGATATCGACTATCGACCCGATGACGATAGTCGACGTAATCGCTCATCGCTACTCTTCATTTATATATATAAAAAAAAATAAAATCATTTATTGATAATCTTAAAGTGGACAGCTCCTGTAATCATTACAGTGGATGCCAATGTTTAAATTCTCTTTAAATACATTTTCAGAAAAAAAGCCCTCCTCCACCTTTTTCCCCAAACCAGCCAAGCTAAAACCGACAGTTGCAGCCTGATACTTGTCCCTTTCCATTGTTAGAATAGAGTGCAGCTGCTCCAGAGTAAGTGTATAACATTAGAAGGTTCTTCGCAGTACACTTGGTGCCCTGGATGCTGGGGTAATAGTGACATGGGGTTAATGTAAGCCTTGGGCAACAAGAAACACCACTGGCTAACACCAAACCCGAGCGATAGTAATGGAGAGGTGTCATCCAGATACCGCCACTACTATCACTGGAATTATATGGAAAGAAAACACACACAAATTGCACAAAAAACTTTTAAATAAACACTCCTCGACTACAATCCTCTTTAACCTTTGTATTTGAAAAAGTAGATCAAAAGTTGATCTGACATAATTCACTGAATCCGAAGTGGACCAAATGGGAACTTGTAAAAAAATTCAGCATCCAGGAAAGCTGGGTGACACCCATCACCTACAGGTAATATCCAGCTTTCCATGATAGGAATACTGGGTGCCACCTTTAGGGGATGGAGTGTCACACAGCTTTGCTGGATACTGAGTAGGCTAACGCCATCGGGAATCACCAGAGTCTGTCCCCTGCAGCCTGTCTCCTGAACCTTGCAACTGGCAGAGATAGACTGTAAGGGACAGGAGACCATGGGGAAACTTCTGCCCTCTGCGGCCTGTCAGATACAGGCCACAGAAGTCAGGAGACAGGAGCTAGGGACATTAGACAAGTGGGCATCTCCTGCTCCCTGTGGTCTGTCTCCAGCCCCCTGTAGTTACTGGAGACAGACCACAGCAGACAGAGGGCAACTTGTACCCACTGTGGCTAGTCTCCTGTCCCCTGTGACTGCCATAGACAGACTGCAAGGGGTAGAAGACAAGGAGAAACTCCTGCCCCCTTTGGCTACTGTAGAGAGACCACAGGGGGCAAGAGACAGGAAGCAGAGGGCAACTTCTACCTCCTGTGGCCAGTCTCCTGCCCCCTGTGACTTCCAGAGACAGGCCACAAGGGGCAGGAGACAAAGAGAAACTCCTGCCCCCTTTAGCCAATGGAGACTGATCGTAGGGGACAGGAGACTGACCACAGGGGGTAGAAGTTGCTCTCTGCTCCCTGTCTCCTGCCCACTGTGGTCTGTCTCCATTTGTTGGACCTTCTCGGCCAATCCCGGAGGGTTGGCAAGAATGACTACCTCTCCTCACTGCACACTCAAATAGAAACACACACCCTCCCCCGCACACTCAATACACACACACACACCTTCCATGCACACTCAAACACACCCCCCTCCCCCACACACACACCACTCGGTAATGCACTCACCTGTCCTGCTGCTGTCATCCTGGAGTCTTCACACTACTCTGCTGGTGAGAGGGGATGGAGCTTTGTGGCGCCCACTAAGCTCCACCCCCTTCTACCAGCAGTGCAGTGGGGCCCATAGCTCTGGTAGTTTCCAATGTAGGAAGCTGTCAGAGCATCGCACCACCCCAGTCAGTGGCTTCAGGCCACTCATGATGCTGCCTTCATGCCGCTTCTTATACAGAGAACCTCAGGCAGGCTTTACTGACCCTTCCAGGGGAGGAGACCCCCATTTGTAGGACTTTCCTTCCCCAAGTATGGCACGTATCGTGTAAACTGACTTTTACTAAGGATCAGTACAGGAAAAGACATTTTTGTACACAGTGACTGCAACAGCATAACTGCAGCATATGTGCAGCTCTGGAGTATAATACAGGATATAGCTCAGGATCAGTACAGGATAAGTAATGTAATGTATGTACACAGTGACTCCACCAGTAGAATAGTGAGTGCAGCTCTGGAATATAATACAGAATGTAACTCAGGACCAGTATAGGATAAGTAATGTATGTAAACTGACTCCACCAGCAGAGTAGTGAGTTCAGCTCTGGAATATAATACAGAATGTAACTCGAGATCGGTAAAGGATAAGTAATGTATGTAAAATGACTCCACCAGCAGAATAATACAAGCTGTAACTCAATATTAGTGCCGGATAAGTAGTGTAATGGACAGTTGCAGTGACTGCATTAGCAGAACAGTGAGTGCAGCTCTGGAGCATAATACAGGGTGTAACTTAGGAGAAGTACAAGGATAGTAAATGCATATATATAGTGAGTCCACGTGCAGAAAAGTGAATGCAGCTCTAGAGTATTTGCAAGATGTAACTTAGGATCAGTACAGGATAAGTAATGTAGTAATTGCACCAGCAGAACAATGAGTGCAGTTCTGGGGCATAATACAGGATGTAACTCAGGATCAGTACAGGAGAAGTAATGTATGTACACAGTGACTGCACCAGCAGAATAGTGTGTGCAGCTCTGGGGTATAATACAGGATGTAACTCAGAATCAGGTGCATTACAAAGTGCCGCGGGCGCTATATAATGTGCCTGATAATGGCGTGTGAGCCCAAAAATGTAGCGAACAAGCCTGCTCCTGATATCGGGCTGAAAAGACGCCAGATATCTGGTACAGCCCCATCCATACATGCCATCCTTAATGTCTAGCACACCTCCAGCCTATCTCAACCCACAGATTGTACAGAAGGTTAGAGATCACTTTGGGAGAAAAGGAAGCTCCTGCATAGAAATAGATAGAAATCTGGAACCTTAAAATGTGGGCCCATCCTTTCTACATTTTTTCTGTGCGGACTGAAATGTATGTTTCCTGTAAAGGCTTAGTCTCAGGTATAAAACCTAGCCTGGAGTTAAAGAAGAAGCTGTTTCTTTTGAATCCTGTCTCTTGCCTATTTATTCTGCATCCCCATCATTTACACCTCCACTACCATAAGGTTAGTAAGGACTACATCATCCAGAATGTGTCCCGAGGAAATAGAAGAGAAACAACACCTACTTCTACACATGCAGATCCACTCATCACTGTGATGCTCCCAGGGGCACACAGGAGGATTGGGACAAGGTGACCATGACTACAAACTTCTACTACTACTCCCTTTCTCTTCTCTGCCACATCTAGGTCACCACATATGTAAACTAAATCCACCAGCAGAATAGTGAGTGTAGCTCTGAAGTATAATTCAAGCTGTAATACAGGACTAGTGTTGGATAACTAATGCAATGTATGTACACAGTACTGCTTCAGCAGAATAGTGAGTACAGATCTGGAGCATAATACAGGATCTTACAATCAGTACAGGATAAGTAATGTATGTACACAGTGACTACACCAGCAGAATAGTGAGTGCAGCTCTGGAGCATAATACAGTATTTTACTCAGGATCAGTACAGGATAAGTAATGTAATGTATGCACACAGTGACTCCACCATCAGAATAGTGAGTGCAGCTCTGGGGCATAATACAGAATGTAAATCAGGATCAGTACAGGATAAGTAATGTAATGTATGTACATAGTGACTGCACCAGCAGAATAGTGAGTGCAGCTCTGGAGTATAATACAAGATGTAACTCAGGATCAGTACAGGATAAGTAATGTATGTACACAGTGACTTCACCAGCAGAATAGTGAGTGCAGATCTGGAGCATATTACAGGATTTTACTCAGGATCAGTACTGTAATGTATGCACACAGAAACTGCAGTAGCAGAATAGTAAGTGCAGCTCTGGATGTAACTCAGGATCAGTACAGGATAAGTAATGTAATGTATGTACACAGTGACTGCAGTAGAAGAATAGTGAATGTAGCTCTGGGGTATAATACAGGATGTAACTCAGGATGAGTACAGGATAACTAATGTAATGTATGTACACTGTAACTTAATGTATCACTTATGTAGATTAAACCTGTACAAAAACTCGTGTTAAAAGTAATATTATTCCTTTAACCCAAAAGTAGTGAAACATGTAAGGTCACCTGGCAATTTTATTCAAGAATTTAAATTTACAGATCTCATGCATGAAGACCATCTTGGTCTACATCCCCATAACAACACTTCCTGTTCTTGTGCTCTAGAAGCGCAGTATCATCACAGGGAGACTCTAAACCATCTATCTCTTACTTGTGCTGAGAATCCTAATCTAGGTTCGGAGAACCATCTTCTATGATAACCCTGAGCATCCAGAGTATAGGGCCAGGAAGTGTTGTAGTGAACATTAAAACAGGGACAAAGCCAAAAGACATAGCATGAGACAGAGAGGGTAAAGCATTGCCAAACCAAAACGTTTTTAATATGCGAGTAGACCTTCTGTCAGTTCTCCTTTAACTAGCCTGAATATTCACTCTTATTTTCCTCACACCTAAAGCAGTAGCTTGACATTGTGCCGTTATTTTCCACTTAATCTGACTTGCCATTTATAGCGACCTTGCAACAAAGCCAGCGAGTCTGAACTCTTTTATATTCACATCCCATACATTATTGTACATAAGTCTCCATTGTTACAGAAGCTTATTTTTATAAACACAAATGAGGCTTCCACCCTACAATAAAAGATCCGTACAATGCCGGTTGTTTTCTTTACTGCTTTTTAAAAGACTAATTCATTTTATTTGAAGCCCCCGTGGGGATAGTTGAGTCATTTACTTTTTTTTCTCAGCAACCTCTAGTAAACATTTAAAGACCAAACCAATATTGCACAGATAATTATGTGGCGGGTCTCTGACTTACCGCATATGGCTATGGCCTGTAGCCAAGGGCTTTAGCTGCTCATCAGAGAGAGACAATAATTTGTCAGTCTGTTCCTAGTGCTCTTGATATGCTCTCAAATTCATAGTGTTCCACATCATAAAAATATGTCTGGAGAAATCTTGTAAACAGGAAAGTGGAGTCAAGGAAAAGTTTTATAAGAGTTCTGTATGTATTCTGAATGAAGCAATAAATGCAACTTAAAACTTTGCCCAAAGCAAGTCTTAAAATGGATAAAATTGTGTATTAAAGGGGAACTGAAGCATCTCTGCATTTTATAAAATGTACAAACCTCCAAATTATAGGAGAAGCAAAAACTTTACGTACAGGCAAAAGTCAGATCCGATAATAAATTGGAAATACTTTATTCTGCTCTTTATTTGGAGATGCTAAAATGTACAACATTCATACTAAGGACCTGAGAATCTATTACTTTACAATTAATATGCATCTTTATCTAGGGTACTGCTAGGATAACAATATATGTGGGGTATCTAAGGCATCATGGGGAGGTCAAAGGGATGTTCCTATTTGATGTCCTTGAATCTCAATATCGTAATTTGTGTTGGGGACAAACATAGTGACATTGTTGCAACTGATTCATTAAATAATCTACCTGCTTTTCTTTTCAAAATTATTTCCACTGTCGTGTTTAGTGAAAAATAGAGATACTGCCATCTCACCATATACCCCTGAGATGAATGTATAAAGGTATGAACTATTAGCATAAGAAGTGAGCAAAAACAAAATGGGCCAGATGTATGAAGACTGTCTCAGACTGACAGTGGTGCGTCTCATTACGTTTGTGTAGCATTCATTAATATGTATGAAAGTGTCTCAGGGCATTTTATAAATGTGTCCCATTAAGAGACAGGTTTACGTGCACAAAAAAGCTTCCAGAGACTAATTTTATCTCAGTCTTGCCACTTTGAAAATGGCATGGATTAGTGCACTATTTTTGCAACATATTCTGTCTAGCAATATTCATAAATGTGCCTAATCTTCTAAATGTACAACAATCAAACAAAAAAATGCTCATGCGGTGGATAGATGGTAGCTAAATGTAAACGTATTATTAGATACTGAATTTCTGTTAAGCACGGCTAAATGTTGAACATAAATATGACATCACACATGCTATCTGTATTTTTAGTAAGCAGGAGTTTTGTGTTATAAGCTTTCAAATGTTAAAACTTAGAGTTTCAGCACATATATGTGGTATCTGTACCTTTTGTATTGTTCCTTAAGGAGATTAAACCCTGGATATTAGTGCTCATTTAAGCATCAGTTCTCAATTTTATTTATAAGTATGGTATATACACTCAGCATAAATTTTTGGCTAAGTCCATACAAATAGCTATTGCGCAGACTCTGATCTCAATTAGACGCACAAGCTCAGTACATATACTTACCAACAAATCTAGCTAAATCTGGGTATATCTTTATCACGCATGCGCGACTCTAATTGACTACAGTGCATGCATGTTACTATGAATTATTGCATGTATTAGCTAATAATTAAAACACTCATGCATGAACTTTTTACACTCTGTAGAAGCAAAAGGAAGAAATCAGGTAAGTATTATCTTCAAGTTAAAATTTCTGTTCTTTTTCTGTTATCTGAGCCCTATATTATTTGTGGTTATGAGTAGCTTTTACTATTTTTGACTTATACTTAAGATGTTTTACAATAAGAAAAGTTCTAGTGTTATTTATGTGGGACATAACTTGCAAACTGATTAGCCATTAGCAGCATCTTCTCTTTGCTTACTGGCCCTACGATCTGTCATGTTGACATCTATAAGTGGACTCACTAAATGGTTGACCATTGGTTCCTAATGTTTATGACTAGCGATGGGCGAATCAATTCTAACGAAGTGGAATTCGTTTAGAATTTCAGGAAAACTTCGGTTCTGAACAAAGTTGAAGTTTGGGGTGATTCGTGGGAACGAAGAGTGTTTTTAATTGATAAAATGGTTGCGAGCACATGGTGTTACATGGGGCAAAGAAGTCTGGGAGGAAGAAAGGATTAGCCTAAATGACATGAGCAGAGATGAAGCCAATCAGAAACCGGCAGGATTCTGTGACGTCACCGCACTATATAAGTCAGGACGCGACACTGGCAGCTCACACTGCTCTCACTGTGCTGTGTAGTGAAGATGCTGCTGCAGCTGAGATCTCACACAAAAGAACTAACTTTTATACAGTGATTTTTGGAGGGGTGTCACAGCTTGTCTCAGAGACTGCTTCACTTACATGTTGATTTTGTGGGGTATTGGAATTGAAGTCCAGTGTACGTCCATTTCAGCTGCATATACCTTTTAATGCTATCTGCTCAGCATTGCTCGGGAGTATTTAAAATACAATTAATTAAAATAGTATTTAAAATACTTGTCAGGTATTTGTATTTTGTAATCAAAATACTTCTTTTATTCAGTATTTTGTATTTGTAATTAAAATACTTTTAGGAAGTATTTTAAGTATTTTAATTACTTTCTAAATTCAAAACAAATGTTGTAATTTAAATAACCCGCCTCACCGCACTTAAAAAAATACAACAGCGCGAGTCACGTCATCACTCTCGTTTCTCGTGCGAGGTGCGTCAAGAGGAGGGAAAATTCCAGCGCGTTCCAGCAACGCAAGTCCACCTTGTAGTGAAGCGTGATTTATTTTTAGTTTTTAATCATCCCAATCGCGTAATCCATTCCGTAAAATTACCGTATATACTCGAGTATAAGCCGACCCGGATATAAGTCGAGACCCCTAATTTTACCACAAAAACCTGGGAAAACGAATTGTCAAGAGCATAAGCCGAGGGGGGGAAAACAACCATTGAAGATAAAAAGTCTGGTCATGTGCATTACAGCTTAGTAACTCCATGTGCCTCATATTAATAGCAATTAACCCCATCATGTCCCTCACATTAACCCCCTGTGTGCCTCAAATAAGAGTTACTGATATGTGAGAGACATGGAGGTAATAATTAGGTATCTTCATAATTAAAGTCCTTTATTAGTACCCCCATGTGTCTCACATATCAGTAACCCTTATATAGGGCACACAGGGGTTAATATGAGGGACATGATGGGGTTAACTGCTATTAATGTGAAGCACATGGAGTTACTGAAACTAAATTAATATCCCCAAATGCCTGACATTAATAGGCATAGTAACTAAATGAAGGTATCTGTATGTTTCTCTTTACTGTAGCATCCTCTCCTCCATGTGACAGACCTCTTCTATAGGAGTCGGACACGATGAATCCTGGCCACTGACATATCTGCAGGGTAGATGCTAATCCTAGTGGGCTAAAGGACCTCTGATCCATTTTTTTGTTTTTATAAAATTTTTTGTTTACATTTTTCAAGTATTTTAGTATTTGGAAAATACTTTTGAAGTAGTATTTAGTATTTGTATTTAAATACTTTGGGATTAAAGTATTTAGTATTTCTATTTAAAATACTTCAGTCATAAGTATTTTGTATTTAAAATACTTTCCCAAAGTATTTTCCCGAACACTGCTGCTCAGTTCTTGAGCACATTGAATATCCAAGGGTTATCTAAGCCTGTTGTTGCTGTTGTATTCAGTTACAGAAACAACGTTTTTACAATCCAAATACCACTTAATTTTTGGCTGCTTATGTCTTGCGCAATTTATATCCAAGGTCTACTTAAACATCTTTGTGCTATTGTAGTCAGTAAAAGAATGTTGTGTTTTTAAAATGCCAAAGAAGAAATTTTGCCTGTAGCATAATTCATATCTGAAGGTTAATTAAGCGTTTTCTGCTGTTGTGCTCAGTAAAATACACGTCATTTTAACACACTACAAAGCTGGTAATTTTTGGCAGCATATTTCTTTTGCACAATTTACATCCAAGGGTTAACTAAGTTTTTTTTTGCTGTTGTAGTCAGTAAAAGAAACTGTGTTTTTCAACGCCAAATAAGATATTTTGCCTGTAGCATAATTCATATCCAAAGGTTAATTACATGTTTTTCTGCTGTTGTGCTCAGTAAAATACACGTCATTTTAAAACGCTATAAAGCTGGTAATTTTTGGTTGCACATTTCTTTTGTGCAATTTACATCCAAGGGTTAACTAAGAATTTTTCTGCTGTTGTAGTCAGTAAAAGAAACAGTGTTTTTCAACGCCAAAGAAGAAATTTTGCCTGTAGCATAATTCATATCCGAAGGTTAATTTAAAGCCTGTTTGCGCTTTTCTATTCAGTAAAATACACAGTGTTTTTAAATGACACATACAAGTACATTTTTCCCGGCCATTTGTGGAGCGCAATTTATATCCAAGGGTTACCCAAGATTGTTAGTGGGTTCATTTGGAGTCAAATACAGGGTGTGTATTTACCATATACAGATATCTTCATTAAACAGAGTCTGTACATTTTAGAACAAACAGTATGTCAGACAGAAAGGTGGCAGGCTCTTCACATGCGAGTGGCAGTGGCACAAACATTCCTGGAGCAGGCCCAGGTCGTGACACAGTAAGGGGACGTCGCAGCAGGGGTCACTCGGTGAGGCCAGAACTGCCAGTGTCATCTAGCAGTGTTGTTCAGCAACCCAATGGTTCTTGATGTGTTGACTATGTCATCCACTTCCTCCCAGATGACATCTGACAACCCCAGCCAAGAGTCGGTGGGAACCTCAGACACAACCCTTAGTTGGCATGGCCCAGCAGTAGGTCAGCGGCCCTCACCTGTCCTCAACCCGCCTCTGTCCCATCCGGTTCCCTCAGCCAGAGATCTACTATGTGGTCTGGGCTCAGCGACACTATACAGCGAGGATGAACAATTTGAGGAGGACAGTCAGCAGCTACTTGGCAGTGAAGAAAAGGGGCCAATATCCCCTGCTTCTTGCAGTAGGCGGCAAAGTATAGATATGGAGAGTGGCATGGGAGGTCATGTTGTCAGGGGTCAGCCTCTGCATACCAAGACCGTTGAGGAGGACAGCAGTGACGATGAAAGAATAATTGATTATGATGTAGCCGACCACACTTGGGAGCCAGGTGAAGCAAGGGCTTCATCATCGTCAGGAGAAGAGGGCGTCAGCTTGCGCCTCAGGCAGCGGCACAGCCAGCAAGTGGGTTGTGTGGTCGTGCGTCAGCAGGGTATCAGCAGAGCGAGGTCAGGAGCAAAGCAGCCACGGGGTAGAAAACCCTCTTCGCAGGTCCTAGAAAGTAGCAGAACAGGGGCTCAGCGAGGCAGCGGCGGTAGTAGTCACTCAGTGCAGAGCGTTGGCGGTAAAATCAGCTACTCGGCGATGTGGCAGTTCTTTGCTAAGACACCGGAGGAGCCGAATATGGGTATATGTAGAATCTGTGGGAAGAAAGTGAAGCGTGGCCAGGGAGCTAACGTTGGCACCACGGCCCTGCGTCAACACATGCAGCGTCACCATCCGGTGGCCTGGGAGAAACGTGGCTCAGATGTGGTGGTCCATCCTGCCGCCGCCGCAACAGCAGCAGCTCCCAGTGACATGCATTCCATTGCAGCCAGTCAAGGCTCCACCACCTCTGCAGAAGGGAGCTGTTTCTCATTGCCATCGTCTCCTGGTCCAGATGCTCCTGCTCCTCGTTACTCATGGTGCCAGCAGTCGTTCAATGAGGCGATTGCAAAGAGACAACAGTATGCGTCCAACCATCCTAAGGTGCAGAAGCTGACCGTGCTCCTGTCCAAGTTGTTGGTACTGCAGTCCCTCCCTTTCCAAAGGGTGAACTCTGCACTGTTCAGAGAATTAATGGCCTGTGCCGAGTCGAGGTGGAGAGTTCCAAGCCGTAATTTCTTTTCCAAAAAGGAAGTACCAGCCTTCACAAATAGGTTGAACAGAAGGTGGGCCAGTGCTTGAGCTAATTGGTTTGTTCCAAGGTGCATGGCAGTGCGGACGTTTGGAGCTGTAACTACGGTCAGGGCCAGTACATGTCCTTTGCGGCCCAATGGGTGAATGTGCTTCCTGCCCAGCCACACCAACAACTTGGACAGGAGACGCCGTTTTCTCCTCCACATTGTCAAACTGCTGCTCTTGCGCCAATGTCCGCCTCCTCCTCCTCCACCACCACCAACTCAGCCTCCACAAGTACTGCTCCATCATACCACATGTGTAGGGCACAGCGGTGTCACGCAGTTCTACACCTGGCTTGTCTCGGCGAACGAAGTCACACAGGGGAGGAACTGCTCCGCTTCATGCAGCAAGAAATCGATGTGTGGCTTTCTCCGCGCCAACTGCAAATTGGAACCATGGTGACGGACAATGGGAGGAACATGGTGTCCGCGCTGCACCGAGGAGGGATGGTCCATGCGCCCTGCATGGCGCACATGTTCAATCTGGTTGTGAAAAGGTTCCTGAAGTCTTCCACCGATCTTCAGAAGATTCTAAAAAAGGTCCAGGAAACTGTTCATGCACTTCATCCATTCCTACAAAGCCAGGAACACCCTCCTCGAGTTGCAGCGGCAGACCGGCCTCACCCAACACACACTGATATGCAATGTTTCCACCCGTTGGAATTCCAGCCTGCACATGTTGGACCGACTGTATGAACAGAGAAAGGCCATTAACGATTTTTTGATGATCCAGGCAGACAGGATTACTCCCCTGTGTAACTTTGATGTCAGCCAGTGGCAGCTCTTGCGTGACACCCGCGGTTTGCTGAGGCCATTCGAGGAGGCCACGTTATTTGTCAGTCGCCAGGACTACGGATGAATAACATCATTCCACTATTTCATGTCCTGGAACAGATGCTGAAAAATCTGTCTGGGCACGGAACTGGAGACGTGGCGACTACATCTCGTGGCCACATGAGTCCGGTGGGACTGAACTAGAGGAGGAGGAGGACATTAGAGCAGAAGCATTTTCCGGTGAAATGAGTGTTTTTTTCTACCCAGGTGACAGGAGCAGGAACATCTGGAGGAGGTAGATGGAGATGAGGAAGACGAGGCAGATGACCCGCAAGCACCATGGCAGTATGCAGTGGAGATGGAGGCAGGCAGTCCCTTGGAGTTACTTGTGCAGATGGCCCGCAGCATGCTTATGTGCCTGGCTAGTGACAGCCGAATAGTCATCATCCGGCAGAGGGATGACTTCTGGTTCTCCACCCTATTGGACCCTCGCTACTGGTCCAAAATGGGAGCCTTTATCCCATGCTCAGAGGAAGGACAAACTCAAATACTATAGAGAAATCCTCCATAGTTAGTTGGACGATGCCTAGGTGCGGCATCGTCCATCCTCTGTCAGGTCTGACCGGGGGGTTCCTCAGCGCTCACGTACCACTGCCCCGGCTGCTGTTGGAAGGTGTGGGGTGGGGGGGGTGTGTTAGGAGCAGTGCCAGCTCCGTCAGCAGCGACCTAAGTGTGGAGTCGCTGATGAGCAGCTTCCTTCACCCGCCTAGTGAGGAGAGCACTCGCCAGCAGCAGCGGCAGGACCTGGAGCAGACCCTGAATCAACAGGTGGTGGCCTACTACGACAGCACTCCAGCCACCCCAGTTAGAAGATCCGCTGGACTACTGGGCAGCCAAACTGGATGTGTGGCCGTAACTTGCTGAGTTTGCAGTGGAGAAGCTGTCATGCCCGGCCAGTAGTGTGGCGGGGGCCATCGTTACCCCAAGGAGAACCCGCTTGTCCACGGGAAATGTGGAGCGACTGACCTTTGTCAAGATGAATCAGGCGTGGATCGGCCAGAATCTCTACACACAAATGGCTTAGGCGTCAGATTACATCAGCCATGACGCCTCACCAAAACTGTGAGAAATGAGTCTGGGTTCAAACTACCTGCCTCAGCCACTATTCTGATGATGCCACCCACCTGATGCCACACATCTGCTGACAGTTTCTCCATCTGCCTACCACCATCTTTACCAGGTACTGGTATTGCCACCCACCTCCACACTCATGCTGCTGCTTCTACTGCTGCTGTTGCTGGTGCCATGTCCTCCACACTCTGTCATTGTGACACTCTCTGACCTCATGCTGCTGCTGATGTTGTTGCTGCTGCCGTCATCTCAACACTCTGTCATTGTGCCACTCTATGACCTCATGCTACTGTTTCTGGTGCCATGACCTCCACACTGTGTCATTGTGCTCCTCTCTGACATCATGCTGCTGCTGCTGCTGTTGTTGCTGCTGTGTCACCTGCACACCCTGTCATTGTGCCACTCTCTGACCTAATGCTGCTGCTGATGCTGTTGCAGTGACCTCCACACTGTGTCATTGTGCCACTCTTTGACCTAATGCTGCTGCTGTGGCTCCTGCCGTGACCTACACACTCTGTCATTGTGCCACTCTGTGGCCTACTACTGTTTTTGCCACCTCCAGAATGTCATTGTGCCACTGTCTGACCTCATGCTGCTGCTGTGGCTACTTTGGGTCCTGTGCCACCTCCAAGCATCCACTTCTGTCATTTGTGCTGGCACTCCACCTCTTGTGGGCCTACTACTGTTTTTGCCACCTCCAGAATGTGTC
The DNA here is from genome assembly GCA_025379985.1 of Phyllomedusa bahiana. Taxonomy (NCBI): domain Eukaryota; kingdom Metazoa; phylum Chordata; class Amphibia; order Anura; family Hylidae; genus Phyllomedusa; species Phyllomedusa bahiana. The sequence continues at coordinate 26,072 of JAODAL010030595.1, forward strand.
ATTGTGCCACTGTCTGACCTCATGCTGCTGCTGTGGCTGATGCCTTGACCCCCACACTGTGTCACTGTGCCACTCTGTGGCCTACTGATGTTGCCACCTGAGCCTCAGCTTGTTTTTTTTCCAGCTGGCGCTGCCATGACATTATCAGGCTACATTACCACTTCAGTTTTTTTTTCAGTTTTGCCCTCTTAAATGCCCAGGGAATTTTATAATGAAGCGATTATAAGAGCGGCGGCAGTAATATGCGTGTCATACTAAAACACTGCATTGTATGAAGACCAAACCAAGCTCCCTCTGCATATTTAAGCATGGCACAACATTCTACAGCACCCTACATGCTCTGTGCAGCCTGGAAATAGCTGTTTTTTAATGCAATTCGTCCCAAAGTAATTCGGACCGAAATAATTTTTGGACGGAAAATTCGACGAAGTCGGCGAATCTAATTTTTGAGAAATTCGCCTATCTCTATATATGACATCATTGGTAGAAGCTATACGCCGCTGCTTTTCGCCCCATTAACCTCAGCATCTAGGGAAAAAAAGCACAGGAAGCCAATCTATCTTTACTAGGTAGCATTTATTCAGAAATAAAAGTTATGTTTTAATAGCACAATAGAGTTAGGGCGGTGGTTTGTATATTTATGATATTAGTTGCCTTTTAGACAAATTAGTCTTTAGTTAATCTTCTGAATGAATTGGCACAGGCAAAAGTTTGTAGAATGTCGGATGGTGCGACCGTTTTTGGCAAAAAATCTTTTATACATATGTCGGACATGACCAACAACATTATTTTTGTCAGGCAGCACACCAGGAAATTGGCACAGCCCATTTCATACATCTGGCCCAATATATCCAGTGTCTCATTTATGATCTTCCAAGATTTATTATAGTACTTTAAAAACCACAGCATAACATACAGAAAAACAGTTTATATATTTTAGACGACTTGTTCTTTCACCTCTTAGCCACAGCCAACATAATTAAACTGTTGTTTAAAAGCTGATCCTGCTACTAGAGTTTAGCCCATTCACTTTAATGGCGTTAAACTCCATATAGACTCCTCTGACACCACTTTCTGGTTCAACATGTTCTGTTCTTATATTTGGATAATCTATTATAGTATTCAAGTTATCTCTTCATTCTACTATATAATCCTTATGGTAGACCTTGGCTATTCTTGAGTTTAAAGAAAATTTCCTCCAAACATTGATTTCATATCGATATGATATGCCATCAATGTGTTTTAAAGGTGGATCCCACCTCTGTGACTTGCACCTATCTCTGTAATGGGGCCCTGAAATTCTCAGTTCAAAATTGAGTGCCAGCTGTATTTGCCCACTACTCTCTATTCTGTTCTATCTGAGTTCTTAGTACAGATATTGAAAAAAAGTTTTGAAAAATATGCCATTTTCAAAGTTCAAAAGTTCTATGTGTAAGAAAGTTGTTCCACACAAAATAGCTTACAACTAGCATCTACCATATGTCTACTGTAGGTTGGCATCATTTTTTAAATGCCTTGAATTTTTACAACATTAGGGGGCTTATAAATTTAGTAGTAATTTTTCATATTTTTTAGGTGCATGTATGTTTGATACTCTCATCTTAAAGTATTCAAAACAGCAATTAGGAAGTTTATTACCCCATTAGGTGTTTAAATTAAAGCAAAGTGGAAGTGAAATTTCACTTGTTTTTCCAGATTTTCAATTTGTATCCATTATTTACTGGAAGACGGTAGATATGAACAGGGAAATGCAACTCAATATCGATTCCTCCAATTCTGCCATTTTTAGAGGCATCCAATATGTAGCCCTGGTGTGCTATTTGACTCAAACACAAACCTCATACTAGGAGGAGCACCTACTGGACTTTAAAGGTCTCATTTGCATTATAATTTTCTTTAGGCACTATTACAGGTTTGTCCGCATCCTAAGGAGCTAAAACTTAATAGACCTTAAAAAGACTTCATATTTGAAACTACACCGCTTAAGGAATATATTCAGGGGTTTAATGAGTATATCGACCCCACAGATCTTTCACAAATTTTTTTTTTACTGTTTGGCTGTGAAAATTAAAACTTTTATTTTTTTCAACAATCTGCAATTTTAGCTAAAAAAAGTTTCATTTTTAAGAGAAATCCTGGAAGAAAGCACCCCAAAATTTGTTATGCATTTTCTTCCAAGTTCGGCAATACCCTATATGTAGGTGCACACTGCTGTTTGGATGCATGGCAGGGCGTACAAAAGAGGGAGCGGTATTTGGCTTTTGGAACACAAATTTTGGTGGATGTTATATCTCATTTACAAAGCCCCCAAAGTACCAGTACAAGTGAAACCTTCCCGAAGTCAACCCATTTCGGATACAATACCCCTCATGATTCTCATCTAGGGGTGTATTGTGCATTTTGGATGCACAGGTGTTCCACAGTTTTTTTTAGCATTGGCCCATGAAAATAGAGTGAGGGGAAATTACTATGTGGATCGGAACAATAACAATGACATAAATATTATATCATTTTTAATGTTTTACTACTTGCACTAAAAAACAGTCAAAGGAACGTGGGAATTTTTTGAAAAGCATTTCTGTGGAGGTCTGAACTGATACCAAGAAAGGTCACATTCGAGTAGGTTACCATCTGTACTGAGGTTGCCTTGCTGTGGCAGTTGGGCCTTTACAGTTTACACTAAGAACCTCAAGTTTACATGTATTTAAATGCAGTAGAAATGCTTTTCCAAAATATTCCTATGTTTCCTTTGACTTTTTTTTATTTCTAGTAGATTTTTGCTGATATTTTATTGTGTACTTATGCTAATTTTACTGAAACATTTTTTGGATGTGCAGACCAAACTTTATTTTTAGACTGCCATGTGCCCAAACAGCAGTTTACACCCACGTATAGGTTATTACTGAACTTTGAAAAAATTGCATAACAGGTTTTGGAGTGCTTTTTTTTTTTCCAGGATTCCTTGTAAAAATGAAACATTTTCAGCTAAAATAGCATATTGTTGAAAAAAAGATGTTTTCATTTTTAACAGCCTAACAATAAAAAAATTTGTGAAACTCTTGTGGGGTTGATATGCTCACTACACCCATGGATATATTATTTAAGGGAATGTAAATTTCAATATTGGGTATATTTAGGGGTGTTTATTAAGTTTTAGCACCTTTGAATGTCCGCAAAACTGCAATGATGGCTGAAGAGAATCGTAATGAAAATGAGACCCCAAAGACCAGTAGATACTCGTCACATTCTGAGGCTTGTGGTTGAGCCTAATAACACACTAGGGCCACATATGGTATATCTCTAAAAGTGGCAGAATTAATGGAATCGAGGCTGAGTTGACTTTCCCTCGTCACATCTACCGTGTTCCAGTGAATAATGAATAAAAATTAAAAATCTTCAAAAAAAAGGGAAATTTTTAAATTTCATCTCCACTTTGCTTTAATGTCTGTGAAATACCGTATGGCTTAATAAACTTGCTAAATTAAATTTTAAATACTTTAAGGGGTGTAGTTTCTTATATTGATTCATTTATGGGGGTATGTAACAAACAGGCCCCTCAAAACCACATCAGACATCAGACTATATATAAACTATTTTGTTTGGAATAGTTATCTGTCTTACAAGCAGAATTTTTTGAACTTTGATAAGGTCATTTTTTTTCAAATTTTGACGATATTTTCCACAACTATGCAAGGATTGTAAGGACGAAAGTTTCTTACTAACTTAAAACACAGTGTGCCACAAGAAAAAAATCTCTGAATCACATGGATAGGTAAAAGTGTCAAAAAGTTATTCTCACATAAAGTGACACATGTCAGATTTATAAAATGGGGCTCTGTCAGGGAGATCAAAACTGGCTGCTGTGTTAAGGTGTTAAAGAAGTTTTGTTAGGAGCAATTGGCTAAAATTCCTTCAAAACGATATACAGAACTAGTCAACATTTACCTCAAATATGTGAATGCCATTGCATATGCAGTAAAAGGAGACAAAGCAGAAGGATCAACAGGGGGTCTGGATACCTACCTAAATGCAGCCAACATACCTACTCACAGGTGGCCTATATGCCTACCCATCTACATACAGGCACCCATATACCTGGCTATGGTGGGCAATATTTCTACCTGCCTACAGGGGCCTTGTATACCTGCCCACCTACCTACAGTGGCCTGTGTAATTAACTACTAGGGACCTATATCCTTACCTATTAGTGGGTGGCTAAATAACTACCTATCTACCAAATGATGGACCTATAAATTTATCTACCTAACATAGGGTCTATACACCTACCTAATTGAGGACAACCTACTGCTAAGGGGGTTTATCTCTCTGCCTACTTATTATTCAGCCGCAATGCAGTGGTGATATGTGACCATGTTGTGGCAGTATTATTCAGTCGCTATATGGTGGTCGTATGCGGTCATAATGTAGCGTTAATATTCAGCTACTATGTGTTGGTGATATGTGGTCATGGTATGGAGATATTTGGTCGCAGTGGAATTATTAGTAGTATTGGCTTTGGGATTCTGTTTTTGTGTAGTGGTGTTATTTGATGAATGTGTCATGACTCTTTAGTCGTTTTACGAAACATAAGGGCAGATGGGCGAGGAAGGAGGGGATGGGGGTCAAGGACTGGTTAATAGTAATTTGATTTCTTAAGAGGGAGAATTTTTTCCCTGTCCTGAGTGCAATTTAGCCTAGAAGTAGCTCAGGATAGAATGGAGCTTCAGGTCCTATTTTGATTACATATCACCTCTCTGTACACAAATCCTTACCCCCTTTGTTAATTAATTTAGCAACTGAACTCCTATTGTCTTATCTGAACTCAATGTCCAATATTAGGAATGCCATCATAGGCAATGAAGAACTCAAATTGGCGCTTTTTCCTGATCTCATTTTCTTTCGAGCACATCCTACAAGATGTTCCTAAAATACTTGAATTTCTGCACAGTTTTAGAAACTTGCTATGAGTTCAAAGCAAGAAAAAAAATCAAAATCTGAATTGCTAGACATATCATCATCCTCTAACCCATAGACAACCAGACTAAAAGACCTTCCAGTTGTAGGCTTTGGCTAGTGTCAAATACTTGGCCCTTAACATTGCTAAATTTCCTGAGTTTATATATTATCTCAACTACGCACCGTTTATTTGCAAATTATGCTTGGAGTTATCCTGATGGTTTTATCTTCCCTTGCCTATGTGAACATGCTGTCACTTTCTTAGGTGATAAGCTTTTTGAAATTGCTCTACCCCTACAAGCTATTCTTCTGCTACTTAAACATCTACACATAAATAAGATAATTTCTGCATTCTCTAGTTTTATATGGAAAAATAGAAGGCCACATACAGCCTTAAAAATAATACTCCCAAAACAAAGGAGGATATAATTTGGCCAGCCTGTTGTATCATGGGCTTGACTGTATTAGGGGAACATTCATTTATTAAAATACATCTCTGGAGACAGAGCTAGCTGCTCCATGATCATTGGTAGCATTGTTACACATGAAGTTCTCAGCATTGCTAAAGGTAGCTCAACTTAATCTTTTACTTAGGGTTAAAATAGGGTAAGGGGTTGAGAGCAAATAGATATTTTTTAAACTGCCCTATCAGTCACATAAATATCTTTCTATCCCAAATGTTTATCGTATCAGGCAGCTGAAAATGTAATTACAAAAAGGTATTATCTAAGTGACTCAACACCTAAAGCAAAAGATTATCCACCTTCCTGGAACAATGCACCAAATACAACATTCTGTCTTCTCAGTTATTGAGTAAGTTTGTTTTTTTTAAATCAAGGACCCATATTCCAGGGCCTTACGTTTAGACCCCCAAAAAATCACGTTGGGACATAAGATTTAGGTGGCCAACCAACTAGTTGATCCCCTCTTTATTCTAACAAAATGCCCAAGAAAATGTGACGGCACCAATGAGATATCAGACATTTAAAATTTTGGAAGGGGGGGGACCCCAAAACTTTCCAGGGAACAAAAATTTCAAAAAAATACCCGTTAAAGGTTTGTACAAACAAGTAATTAAATGGGGAAAAGATAGAAAGAAATTCTTTCCCAAAAGGGGTGCCCCATGCCAATGCCTTTGGTTTAAAACTGCCTAATGGCATCCAAAACTTTTCCCCCCCCAAGACGACTGAAGGGCCAGGGCCCCAAAAAGATTTTGGATAGAAAAACTTAAAACACAGCATATGAGGTTTGGTCGAAGGGGTTAAAAGGGGTAGACACGGATGGGAAAGAAACTTAAAGTAGATCACCCCCAACAAACTGGGTTTTTAAACATATGGACCACAATAACCACATTCATAAAATGGGGCGTGGCAAACAACAAAATCCTTACGACAATAAAAATGGCTTAACAACTAAAAGAGGGGGTTCTAAAAATGAGTATACGTTTGTTTTTTTTTAAAAAATCATAGTCACCATATTCCAAGGGTCCTAGATTCCTACCAGAGTGTGTAGTCATGGCGGCACCACAGCGCAGCATTGAGTTCAAGACAGTGGCACAATGACAGAGTGTGAGGGTCACGGCATTCAGCCACAGCAGCACATGAGGTCATAACAGTGACCACAATGTACATTCTGGAGTGGCAAAAAAAGGAGTAGGTCCAAAAAGTGGCACAATGACACAGTGTGGAGGCACGGCAGCAGCCACAGTATCAGCATGAGGTCAGACAGTGGTCACAATGAAGAGTGTGTGGTCCACGACCAGCAGCCACAGCAGCATCCATGTGGTCAGCCAGTGGCACAATGACATTCCTGGAGGGGCAAAAACAGAGTAGCCACGATTGGCACAATGACAGAGTTTGGAGGTCCACGGCCGGAGCAAGAGTAGCAGCATGAGGTCAGAGAGTGAGCACAATGACATTCTGGAGGTAGCACAAAACAGGACTAGCCACAGGTGGCACAAATGACACAGTGTGTAGGTCACGAGCAGCAGCCACAGTACGAAGCATGAAGGTCAGAAACAGTGGCACAATTATCAGAGTTGGTAGGTCCACAGCCCCCCCCCCCCCCCCCCCCAGCATGCACAGCAGCTGCATGAGGTCAGACAGTTGCACAATGAAATTCTGGAGTAGAAAAAACAGTAGTAGGCCAGAGAGTGGCACAATGACAGAGTGTGGAGGTGGCACCAACAGGAGTAGACCACAGAGTGGCAAAATGACAGACTGTGGAGGTCACAGCAGCAGCCACAGCAGCAGCATGAGGTCAGACAGTGCATCTATGAAACAGTGTGGAGGTGCACAAACAGGAGTAGGCCAACAGAGTGGCACAATGACAGAGAGTGGAGGTGACGGCAGGAGCAACAGCATAAGGTCAGAGAGTGGCACAATGACAGCACAATGACAGCAGCAGCATGAGGTCATAGAGTGGCACAATGACAGAGTATGGAGGTGGCTGCCAACACCAGTCCCTGGTAAAGATGGTGGTAGGCATATGGAGAAACTGTCAGCAGATGTGTGGCATCAGGCGTGTGCAGCAACAGAAATAGTGCTGAGGCAAGGGTAGTTTAAAACAACTCCATTTTCTCCAGTTTTTTGTGAGGCGTCATGGCAGAATTTAATCTTACGCCAAAAGGCATTTGTGTTTGGAAATCCTGGCCGATCCCACGGCCTGATGCATCTTGACAAAGTCAGTCCTTTTCCAAATTTCCCGTGGACAAGCGGTTCTCCTTGGGGTACACCGATGCCTCCGCCTCACTGAGACACCCGCTCCCTGAAGCAACACTACTGGCTAGGGCATTATAGCTTCTCGCACTGCAACTCACAAGTTGCGGCCCACACATCCAGTTTGGCTGCCCATAGTCCAGCGGATCTTCGTAACTGGGGTTGGCAGAGTGCTGTCCAAGTAGCCACCACCTTTGTTTCAGTGACAGCTCCATGTCCGTGCTGATGCTGTCTCCGCTGGTCGACTGCCCTCCTCACTAGCTTTGAAGAAAGCCTGCTCATCAGAGAACTCCAGACTTACGTTATCCTGCTGATGGAAGCTGGTACTGCTCCCTCACCCCCCCACCTTTCCTCCCCACAGTACCGCGGCAGTAGTACGTGAGATGCTGAGGAACCCCCCGGTTAGACCTGTCAGAGGATGGATGAATGCCGCACATAGGCAGCGGCCAACTGAACTACGGAGGATTCCCTATTAGTATTTGAGTTTGTCCTCCCTCCACAGCAGCTGGAAAAAAGGCTCCATTTTGGACCGGGTAGCGAGGGACCCAATAGGATGGAGAGCCCACAGAAGTCATCCCTCTGCCGGATGCTTGACTAATCGGTCAGTCACTAGCCATTTAAATCAGCTTGCTGCGGGCCATCTGCACAAGTGACTCCGAGGGACTCCTGCCGACATCTCCACCTAGTATACTGCCCAAGGTGCTTGCGGGTCATCTGCCTCTTCTTCCTCATCTCCCATCTACCTCCTCCAGCTGCTCCACTCCTCTCTCCTTGTCCAACCTGTTAAAAATCCACTCATTTCACCAACAAAGCTCTACTACGCCAATGTCCCTCCTCCTCTCTTGTTCAAGTCCCCACCTGGACTCATGTGGGCCGCAAGATGTAGTCACCACGTCCTCAGTCCCCCTACCCAGACAGATTTTCAGCATCTGTTTGCAGGACATGAAATAGTGGAATGACGTTATCATCCCGTATTCCTGGCGACTGACAAATAATGTCTGCCTCCTCGAATGGGCCTCAGCAAATGTGGCAAGGGGTGCACGCATTAGCTGTCCACTGCTGACATCAAAGTTTACACAGGGGAGTATTCCTGACCGGCTGATCAATCAAAAATCGTTAATGGCCTTCTCTGTTCATACCGTTCGGTCCAACATTGCAGGCAGGAAATAAAAACGTGTGGAAACATCGCTAACAGCGTGTTTGGGGGAGGACATTGCTGCGTCTGCAACTCGAGGAGGATGTTCCTGTTTTTAGGAATGTGGATGAAGTGCATGCACAGTTTCCTGGGCCATTTCAGAATCTTCAGAATCGGAAGAACTTCAGGAACCCTTTTCACTACCAGATTGAAACACGTGCGCCATGGCCATGGCACATTGACCATCCGTTCCTTGGTGCAGCGAGGACACCATGTTCCTCCCATTGTCCAGCACCATATTTCTAAATTCTCCCGATTTCAGTTTGGCGCTGAGAAAGCCACTATAATCGATTTTCTGGCTCATGACGCGGAGCAGTTACCTCCCCTGTTGACTTCGTTCGCCGGCATGCCAGGTTTTAAACTGCTTACAACCGCTGTGCCCCTACACATGTGGTATGATGGAGCAGTACTTGTGGAGACTAGATGTGTGGTGGTGGTGGTGTAGGAGGATGTGTGGCGGACATTGTGCGCAAGAGCAGCATTTTATATCAACGTGTGGAGGAGAAAGCGTCGACCTCCTGTCCAAGTTTTGGTGTGCCTGGCAGGAAGACATTCACCCAGTGGGGCCGTAACAGGCCATGTACTGGCCCGACCGTAGTTACAGCTCCACACTACCTGCGCTGGCCGAGCACCTTGGAACAAACCGATAATGCTCAAGACTGGCCCACCCTTCTTTCTAGCATATTTTATGAAGTGCAGGGTACGCCTTTTTTTTGGAAAATAAATTAACGGCTTTAAACTCTCCAACTCTGCTCGCACAAGCCATAATTTCTATGAACAGTGCAGAGTCCACCATTTAGAAAGGGAGGGACTGCAGTACCAACAACTGGACATTGAGCACAGTCTGCCTCAGCATCTTAGTAGTTGGACCATACTGTTTGTCCGTTTTGCATCGCCTTCTTTTTGAACGACTGCGGTGCCATAGTAGCGAGGAGCAGGAGCGTCTGGACAGGGAGAATGATGGCAAAGAGAAACAGCTCCCTTCTGCAGAGTGTTGAGCCTTGACTGGCTACAATAGCATGCGGTTGCCACTGGGCGCTGCTGCTGCTGCTGCTGCGGCGGCGGGAATGGACCACCACATCTGAGACACGGTTTGTCCCAGGCCACCGGAATGGTGAACTGCATGTATTGACACAAGGCCGTGTTGCCAACGTTAAGCTCTCCTTGCCAATTCATCACTTTCCTGCCCACAGATTTCTACTATACCCATATTCCGCTTCCGTCCGTGTCATAGCAAAGAACTGCCACACTGCTAGTAGCTGATTTTACCGCCAACAGCTCCGCCACTGAGTACTACTACCAGCCGCTCCGCCCTTCGCTATTCCCCCCTGTGCCGCTTAATTTTCTTGGACCTGCGAAACTTGGCTCCCTGACCGCTCCACACCTGCTGCCCACCCTGCTACTTCATGGCCACACAAACCCACTTGCTGCCTGCAGCCGCTGCCCTGACGAGCAATTGCTGATGCCCCTATATCTCCTGACGATGATTCAGCCCTTGCTTCACCCGCTCCCTAAGTGAGTACGGCATACATCATCATCCGATTTCTGTTTCATCGACCACTGCTGGTCCTCTATCACCGTCTTGTATAGCAGAGGCAGACCCCGTCCACAACATGACCTCCCATGCCACTCTCCACATCAATACTTTGCCGCCTACTGCAAGAAGTAGGGGATATTGGCCCCATTTCTTCACTTCCAAGTAGCTGCTGACTGCCCTCCTCAAATTGTTCATCCTTACTGTATAGTGGTGCTGAGCCCAGACCACATAGTAGATCTCTGGCTGAGGGAACCGGATGGGACAGAGGCGGGTTGAGGACAGGTGGGGGCCGCTGACCCCTCCTGGGCCATGCCAACTAAGGGTTGTTGAGGTTTTCCCCCGACTCTTGGCTGGGTTGTCAGATTCATTGGGAGAAGTGGATGACCTGTTCAACCAATCAAAAACCAATGGGTTGCATAACAACACATGGTCTCTAGATGACATGGCATTTTTGGTCTACCCCAGTGACCCCTGCTGGACTCCCCTTCTGTGCTGCGACCCGGGCCCCCAGGAAGTTTGTGCCCCTGCCACTGATTTTGAAGGCCTGCACCTCTCTGTTGACTTACTGTTTGTTCTAAAGTGTACAGACCTGTTTAATTGAAGGGGTATACTTAAATGAAAAAAAACAACACACCCGTAATTTATGGACCCCAAATAATTTTTATCATATATTTTTTTTTACCACCTTTTTTTCCCAGTGCTTTAATAATGAAAAAACCACCCTGTATTTTTTCCCCCAAAGAAATTTAGGCAAAACAAATTTCATTGTTCCCCTTTTAAAATTTTTTATAAACCTCCATTTTTTAAAGTCCCCAAAATTTAAGCCCAAAATGTTTTAAAAAATTAAAAAAAATGTAGGTATAAACTAGAAAAGAAAGGGCAATGATATACTTATAGTAGCGTCCTGCATGGAACATCACATCAGTCCGTAGGATCCACAATGGGATAGCTGGGAGACGCCAAGCATAGAGCCAGAGCTGCACACCTGAGCTGCGACGTTTCAAAGGTAACACCTTCTTTTTCAAGCATGCATGTTGTGCTTGTAACCCTGCTTAAATACCATAGCCGTATTAAAACAAAGCATTAAAAACAACCAAATTTCTGAAGCAAAACATTAGAGTTACATAATTTTACAAGAACACTTTCAGGCTATACATTTCATTTAAACCTTTAGGTGCTAATGATTGTAATCTGCTTATTCAATAAGCTTTCCTCTGTAGAAGACGGGATTTAACCCTCTCTACATCTCTATTCTCCACATGTTCAAGTACACACCAGCGGAGATCACTAACTCCATGTCTGTGTTCCCAAAAGTGCTGTGCTAAAGAATTTTCGCCATATTTATAGTCTATTTCTTTTGTTGACTGTTTGTACAGGCAAATCGCAGACCTATGTTCGTTTATGCGGATTTTTATTGCGCATTTTGTTTGCCCTATATAAACAAGTCCACATGGAATATTTTATTAAATAGATGACTTGCGTAGTGTTACACGTGAAGAAGCCTTTCAACTTAATGTTGTTACTATTATGTGGATGTTGGATATGAGGTCCTTTAATTATTGACATACAATTGAGGCATTACAAACATGGAAACGTACCAACTTTTTTGGTTTGCAATACTTCTTGTCTAGATTTGTGTAGTCTAATATCTGAAGAAGTTAATCGGTTACCCAGTGTTGGACCTTTTTTAATCACAAACCAAGGAGGTTCTTTAAATAATGTACCAATTTTTGGATCATTACTCAAGATATGCAAATATTTACAGATGTTTTTTTTTGTGAGACCACTGTGTAAGCAAATATTCGTTAGACAACCCGTCCGGGCCTGGCGCTTTGTTCATTTTACTAGACTTAATGGCTATTTGGATTTCGGACTCGATAAGGGGGTGTTTAATGTTTCCAATTGTGATTTTCCTAGTTTCGGAAGGGCTATTGATGAGAGGAAATTATTGATCTCTGCATCTGAAGGGGGGAGAGGTCATCATTTGAATGTAAATTATACAATTTAGAATAAAACTCTGCAAACTGGTCAGCGATCTCGATTGATTCATAATCTTAGTTCCTGTTTCGGAAGTTAAATACTTGATTCTTGTGCGAGCATGTTGGACTTTAACCCTTCTGGCAAGAATTTTTGAGGGCCTGTCACCTTGGAGGTAAAATTTCCATTTTAATCTGGACAGATTTTTTTCGTAATTTTGGAGGTAATGCATACGGAGGTCGTTCTGCAGTTTGGCGAGGGAATTCTTATTTTTCAATGAGGTGTGCAGTTTTAGAGCTGAATTTGCTAGTTTCATTTTATCTAGGAGATCATTTAAGATCAAGCAGTAATCTTTCTTTTTTTTGCAAGCTAATTGAATAAGAACTCCTCTGATGTAGGCTTTATGCGCACACCATATTGTGGTTGGAGACGGTACCGAGGTGGCATTGATGGAGAAGTAAATTTCCCCCAGGGGTTGCGTAGATAGGCTACATTGGAAAGGGATTTGAGCAGGAAATTATTAATATGCCATAGTCGGGGTTGTGAGGGAGGACAGGAGGTCTCAATGGACAGGTCGACTGGGGCGTGATCAGACCACGTAATGTATCCAATGTTTGACGAGATAACGTGAGGAGCATGATTTTATCAACAAGAAAAAAATCAATTCGGGAGTGAGCCAAACAGGGATGAGAGAAAAATGTATAGTCCCTCTCCGTTGTATGAAGATATCTCCAAATGTCATGGAGGTCCTCCTCCAACAGAAAGGTTGCAAGATCCGGGGTTGATGTTACTCGGGGTCTAGATCTATCTGACAAATTATCTACCACCATGTTGAAGTCGCCACAGACAATTAGACCACCTCTCCTCACCTCTTTAGCTGCCGAAATAGTTTTCTTAATAAAGGGAGACTGGCTACTGTTAGGAGCATATAGTACCATGAGAGTATATGGTTTGGAGTTAATCTCACAAAGGAGAATTATATAGCAACCGGAGGGGTCGGCAATGACCTGAAGGAGCTGGAAACCTACTGTATTTTTTATTATAATGGCCACTCCCGCTTTCTTTTTGGGAGAGGGAAATTGGAAAATATAAGGAAAAAGCTTATTTTTCAGTCTATGTGCATCTGTAGCTAGTAGATGTGTCTCTTGAAGGCAAATTATGTCAGAGACAGACTTTATGACTTCCTTCCACATCAGTGAGCGCTTAAAAGGGAGGTTTAACCCCTTTACATTATAGGAGAGTATCTTTAGAGCCATTGGTCCAGGGAAAAAAAGAGTGTGTGGGCCGACTAGGTCAAGGGGACGCCAGAACTTAACAGTAGATATCTTAGGAAAGAAAATGCAGTTGTACCAAAGGAATAAAATTGCAAAAACATAACAATGAACCCAAACAAAGGAACATAACAAGTGTATACAAATATCCCTTAAGGGAAGGGAAATCATCAGGGAAGTCCAGCCTACAGACAGCAAGGAGAGAAAAAGTAATAGGTCTGATGTCATGACCCGGGAGAGGACGATTCCATGTAAGAACCCCTAACATTGAGAACAGAGAACAGACAAAAGATATTGTTTATGGAGTCAAAGTGCAGAACTTGAGCGAAGACGGGAGGTATTCTCCGACCATAGAGGTGTTATCATTCCAGGATGTACTTGTTTTTTTCTGATAGGGCTAGAATCCTCTGAAGGAAGAAGATCCCAATGTCGCAAGGCAGAGCATGCCTTCTCTGGGGAAACACACATATCTTGAGATCCTTCTTTGTTAATTATCAGCTTCACAGGAAAACCCCATCTATAAGGAATTCCTTTCTCTCTGAGAAGCTTCGTGTACAGTTGGAAATCTCTTCTTCTCAACATAGTGGCTGCTGAGAGATCTGGAAACAGGGTTATGGGTTGGAACTTGTCCGGTAGCGAATCCACTTTGCGGAGAGCGCGCAGGAAGTCCTCCTTGATGTGGTAGAAGTGGATCCGAGCTATGGTGTCTCTAGGCACCTGAGGAGGAAGGCTTTGAGGTTTAGGAATTTTATGGATCCTGTCTATAATTGAGGGAGCACCAGTGCCATCATTTCGGTCAAGAAAGCATTAAGCTGATCTGGCATGACAGATTCCGGTATGCCTCTAATGCGCACATTGTTTCATCTGGTTCGATCTTCCAGGTCCAAGACTTTACTGGAGAGTCGCTGCACCTCCTCTTCTAGAGCGTTATTGGCATCTATCAGGGAATTGTGAGAGGTCGCAAACTCGGCCATTTTCGTCTCAATGTGCTCAGTTCTAGATGCCACAGACAACAGGTCTTGTTTAAGATCTGAAATCATTTCTTTGATGTCCGCTTGAAGTGTGGAGCGAAAAGAGCAGAAAAGACGTTGTTTGAGGAGATAACGTTAGAGGTTAAAGAGTCTATTTCCTCACAGTTGTCTAGGTCGACTGAGCCTGCTCTTGAGGAAACGGAGGGAGGTGCTGAGGAAAATTGTAACCCTTTCTTGGATCTGGTTTCAGTACCAGTGGCAGGAAGCTTAGCGGGATGTGATTTAGGGTTTTTCTTAGAAGTGCCACCCATATTTGATGGAAGCTGAGAGAGAGAAGAATTTCCAGCAGGTAGTTCGTAAGAGATTTTTTTTTTCTTTTTCTTTTTCCACAGTCGGATTGCAAGTTGATCTGCACAAAACCGGATCAGTAATTCAACAGGCGGAGCTTTGATAGGTCAGATGAGTAAAGCTGTGGTATGTCTCATCGGGTTATTTAGTGTTGCACAGTAGCAGAAGCAGTGAAAAACAGTATTAACTAGGTGCCAATAGCTCTGTTAAGTGCTGGAGGAAGTCTGTGCAGGCGGAGAGTGTTGAGATGCAGGATAATAATGGCGAGCCAATTTATTTAGAGCACACTGTATAGAAAGGTTTGTACTCCCATACGCAACTGTTGATATAGGTAGGAATAGGGCGCCGCTGGCGGTATTATTGTGACCAACCACAGGAGTATCAGGGATTTAGCAAGAGCGCGGCACAAGGACCAGAATCCTCTGATTATGTGTTGTTTTGGGCTAGCATTCGGTTCTGTGGGGCCTCTGCTGTAGTTGACGTGGGCCTTGAGTTAGAGCAGAGAGCCATTCTGGAAAATGAGAGGGTCACAGACAGGAGGGGCTGCAGCAAGTCAGTGGTGCTACTGGTGCTATGGAGGATGAGCAGAAAATGACGGCAATTCCGGCTATTGTATGTGTCAGCACACAGACACAACAGTCCAGTCCCACACCCTTGGGCAGAGCGAGCAGAAGGTATTCTGAGATAGCTCACAGAGAGCACAGGTGAGTGCTGCTTGCACTGATGTAACTAACGTCCAGGTACAGGGGCCGCAGGAGCCCACACGGCGGGTGGCGCGCAATGCGGCTCTGCTCTAGGGATTTCCCCGCTCTTGGGATTAGTAGGAGCGACACTGCGCACAGCCGGGCTGCTCTCCCGCTCGGTCAGAGCAGCGGAGCGAGGGCGGACCGTTGCCGCAGGCAGGGGCAGACCGTCGTGGCGCTCAGAGGAGATGGTGTGCAGGTAAGTGCCCTGTTGAGCCGCGTGGCCGGGCCATTGGTGCAGCGAAGGTAGGGAGGGAGAAGATGGCGCCTGATCCCGCCACTGAACTCACCGCCTCAAAACTCCGGTTTTACACTGCCGTGGTGCGTCGGGTGTAGACTGGAGGGTAGCTTGGCTTCTAGAGATGAGCTGTGCTTATCATAAGTAGTAGAGAATATGATTCTATCCTGCTTACTTTTAGTCTAAGGTTTTAATAATTCATTCCTTTCCAGTAATGACACCTCTTGTACAATCTGATTAATCTCTCTATGATTATACCCACGGTTAACAAATTTATTTATGATTTTCTGTTTACTTTCTATCCAAGCCTCTTCACTGGAGCAGATACATTTAGCCCTTACCAGTTCTTCCTTCAGTACTCCTTTGCATATGTTAGGGTTATGAAAACTCTGACGGTGTATTAAATTATTGCGGTCAGTATTTTTAGAGTATAACTTTGTTTCTAATCTCTTGTCCTCTTTCCTAACCATGACATCCAAATATTGTCTCTCTTGATAGTCCTTCTGTATGGTGAATTTAATAAGTTGGTTAAGACCAATAATATAATCCACAAATTCACTAGACAATTTTTGCAATCTATTGCTAATGTACAGGTTTTTCCTGAGGATATTTTGTGTACATTGAATATACAATCCCTGTACACAAATATCCCGTATGAAGAAGGAAAAGAGGTGATCAGAGAAACACTAAACAAAAATCAAGGTCTAACTAATGCATTTATAAATTTTCTTATGATGCTGTTAGACATAGTTCTAACTAAGAACTTCTTCAGGTTTGGAGATTATTTTTTCCTGCAGCTACAGGGGATCTCGATGAGGTCTCGTGTAGCTCCAGGATATGCTAATTTGTATATTGCCATGGTAGAAAATAAACACATTCTGAATTCTGCATTTCAAGATAATATAATTGTTTGGAAGCGGTACGTCGATGACGTGTTCCTAATATGGAGAGGCACGTCACAGACGTTACAGGAATTTGTGGATTATATTCATGGTCTTAACCAACTTATTAAATTCACCATACAGAAGGACTATCAAGAGATACAATATTTGGATATCATGGTTAGGAAAGAGGACAAGAGATTAGAAACAAATTTATACTCTAAAAATACTGACCGCAATAATTTAATACACCGTCAGAGTTTTCATAACCTTAACATATTCAAAAGAGTACTGAAGGGAGAACTGGTAAGGGCTAAATGTATCTGCTCCAGTGAAGAGACTTGGATAGAAAGTAAACAGAAAATCATAAATAAATTTGTTAACCGTGGGTATAATCATAGCGAGATTAATTAAATTGTACAAGAGGTGTCATTACTGGAAAGGAATGAATTATTAAAACCTAAGACTAAAAGTAAGCAGGATAGAATCATATTCTCTACTACTTATGATAGGCATGCTAATATGATTTAAAAAAAATCTGTAAATATTGGCATACTTTGAGTTATGATCCACAATTTGGTACATTATTTAAAGAACTTCCTTGGTTTGTGTTTAAAAAAGGTCCCACATTAGGTAACCGATTAACTTCTTCAGATATTAGACTACATAAATCTAGACAAGAAGTATTCTAAACCAAAAAAGTTGGTACGTTTCCATGTTTGGGATGTATAGCCTGAAAGTGTTCTTGTAAAATTATGTAACTATAATGTTTTGCTTCAGAAATTTTGTTGTTTTTAATGCTTTGTTTTAATAGGGCTATGGTATTTAAGCAGGGTTACAAGCACAACACGCATACTTGAAAAAGAAGGTGTTACCTTCGAAACGTTGCAGCTCAGGTGTGTGGCTCTGACTCTATGCTTAGCGTCTCCCAGCTATCCGATTGTGGATCCTACGGACTGATGTGATGTTCCATGCGGGACGCTACTATAAGTATATCATTGCTCTTTCTTTTCTACTTTGTATCTACATTTTAAAGTGTTACATTTTGTCTTAAAGTGGGACTTATGTAATGTTAAACACAACAATTACCAGCTTTGTAGCGTGTTAAAACGGCGTGTATTTTACAGAACACAACAACAGAAAAACTCGCAATTAACCTTCGGTTATGAATTATGCTACAGACAAAATTTCTTCTTTGGCGGTGAAAAATAGTGTTGAGCGATTTTTATCAACAAAGTTGAAATCGGCAAGGTTTTTATGGTGATCGAAATTTCCAGATCATGCGATAATTAAGGTTAAAATCTGTGCATCATCTATTAAGATCGTGCCTTTTTCGGCGCTTCCGTAATTTTTGGCGGCCAGCAAATCAGTTTTACAGAATAGAGCAAGGTGAAGTGTGTGCGACGTCATGACTGGGATGTGTATGGTTGCGATTGGCTGGAAAAAATCACATGACCTCGTTTTACATAGAACAGCGTTTCCTGTTTCAAGCCTCAGGTCTCTCAGCGCTCATGGGGAAAAGACCTGCGCTTGCTGTGGCAAACAGCTCAGCGAAATTAGTCTATTTTCTGCACAGAGAAACCTCTACATTAGCTGTGATCCTTCCAATTTAGTTAGATTAGAGATTTGAAGATTTTATGTAGTTAGCTAAGAATTTTAAAGCAGCACCCTGCCGCTGTAAATTCACGGCGGTGGGAGTGGGGGGGGGGGCCCGTGGGCGAACACAGACAAGCTTTATCTATAAAGAACACTGGATAAAGTTCACCAAGACTTAGTGTAGACATTGTAGTGGAATATCTTTATTATTCACAGTTTGCTATTGAAATATTTCCCTGGATATTGGGCAGCCCGAACTTATATTGGATACACATCATTTCTAGTAACTGCAGTCTCTTTGTTACTGCAAAACTCCACTTTATTATCAGTATACATTTCAGGGTAGGTGTTCATTTTTTAAATTTTACCCATTACACCTGTGACTGTTGAATATCCACCTTGCAGTTAAATTACAATCCAGCAATCTTGTAGTCAGCACAGGTTGTTTGTTGCCAAAAATACCGGGTTTTTTTATACCAAAAAAATAACAGTTACGTGTTTTTGACTTTTGCGGCCACCCAGCATTGTTTATTGATGCAGCATCTACGTAAATCTTAAAACAGCAATTCTATATTCACCACAGGTGAATTGAAAGGTGCAAAAAATACCGTGTATTATACGAAACATAACAGATACGACATAACAGACTCCTTTTCCCGGCACTTTTTAATCTGTGGGTCAGACAGGTTTAATGGTCATACTGCGGTCCAGGACAGGTAAAATCCCAAAGTCCAGTGAAACTAAAATGGTTTGGTTTAAAGACTCCTTTTGCGGGCACTTTTTAAATCTGGGGGTCATGCAGGTTTGGGCTCATGCTGCGTTCCAGGACAGGGATATTCAATGTCCAGTTCAAGTAACATGATGGTTCAAATCATACTGCCTTCTGGCACTTTTTAATTTGGGGTAGGGGGTTTAAGGGTCGGCGTGTACAAGACGGATAGTGAATGGTCTTGACTTTTTTTCTGTACTTTATAACCTAATGTGTTCCAAAGATTCGCCGTACCATTTGACTGTTGTGGATTTTAAATTTTCAGCTTCTCCCCTTTTTTGGGGTGTAATAATAAAAGGGTTTTGTTGCTCCCCATAGACTTTAAAGGTCATCGCCATAACGCGCTCAAACGAAAAACCTTTTATCGATAGGGGCCGATATCGACTATCGATCGATCTCGATGCCAAAGCAAACGCTCAACACTAGTGAAAAACAAAGTTTTTTTATTGACCACAACAAGGAAAAAATGCTTAAATTAAACCCCTGGATCTAAATTTGCCAAAAAAATACAACCCAAAAAAAAAATGGTATTTGGAATTTTAAAAAAAGCTGTTCTTTAACTGAAACAACAGCAACTTCACGGCACACGTTGTTGCCGTCGGGGCAAGGGGCTACAGGGGGGTTAAACCCTCCGTCGTGTGACCCCCAGGGGGAAAACCTGGGGATAGAGTGACGCTGGTTACAATCAGCTCAGAGGGGGGTTTTCGCTCAACCCAAAAAGGGCCCCACCAATCAGCTGCCGGGCGTGCCGGGCGGTAATTTTTAAAATGGCTCAGTTTGCATTATCTTTGCCTTGAAATTTATCCTTCGGTTTTTCCTGTTTTTCCCGTTTGCTTTTTGCTTTTACCCTGACCTCGGCTTGCTTCCTGATCTCGTTCTCGTCCTCTGATTCTGTATGTGTTTATTGTTTTTTACCCTTGGCTTTGCTTACGTTTTTCTCTTTGGTTTTCCGATTTGTGGCTTTGCGTACCTTACCGTTATCGATAGACTGTTACTTCGCGTTTCCCCCGACGGCCCTGCACTATAGAGTATGACTGTCGTCCAGTTGGGGTCTTTTCATTTAGGAAGCACGTCAAGTAGGCAGGGCCAGGGGGCCCTAGGGGGGCAGTCGGGGCCCCAAACTGCCCCTCCCCTGACGGGGAAAATTTTTCATGGGCCCATACTTTTAATTTGCCCCTCCACGCCCCAAGGACCCCATACGATGCTGGTAGAGCAGATGCAGGGACTAACCCTTTGGGGCCCCAAAAAATAGGGCCCTTTAAAAGGGGTGAAACCCAACGGGAGACCCCCCGGGGTCCCCCCCAGGAGGGGTTTTTCCCCCGACATTGCCACTCCCTTTGGGGAAACCCCCCAACCAGTTACCTGATAAAATTTTCAGTGACGGGAAAGGCCCTTTTTTTCTTTAAAAGGAAAGGGCTGTTGTTTGTTTTTTCGACCCCGGCCAAAAGTACTTCGGGTTTAAAGGGGAACAGAGAGGGGGGAATTGCCCATTTTCCCTACCCCCAATGGTTTGGGCCCCGGGTTTTTGGAGCTTTTCCCATTTACCCCCCTGAGGGCCCCCAAAATTGTTCCCCCCAGTAAAAGATTTTTTGTTTTTTGGGGACCCCCCTTCGACGACCCTGATAGGGAGGGCGGTGGCTGAACTCAACTCACCACCTTAAGGCGGGGTAACAGAGGGTAGGGTTTTATGCTTCGGAATTTTCCCGCTGGGTGTTCCGTCAGGGGGGAACGCCCCAGTCCTCAGGTGCCTTCCTACGGGGTTTGGGGAGAACATTTTAAGGACTTGTTAGTGGCTTTTTCCACCCCGGGAACTTGGATAAAGACGATTCCCTTTGGCGGTGGGCTAGACAGATGGTTTAGGGAGAGCGACGGGAACGGGCCCCTTTTCTCTGTTGCCCCGCTTAACCCCCTTTTCACGTTCTGCTCCCACCCCAAACCTTCTTGCACGATTATACCCCCGGGGGAAAGCCTATGCGGGTAGGGGCCTTTTCTGGGGGTGCTGCCAGTGACCTGGGACCCCCCTCGCACCCAGGGTTTCCTTTCTTTTTAGGGGGGGAAAGGGCCATCACCCGGGAGGGGCCCCAAAAAGAAGCCTTTGGCCCCGGAAAAACTTCAGCCCCTTTGGGGTGACTCAGGGGGAAGGGTTTTCACCTAGGGAGAAGGTATTCCCTTTTTGTTTCAAAAAAAACTATTGCATCCGAAAAAAATTTCGAAATTTTTCCAGTGTGATTCTGGGAGTCATTTGGGGGACTCTGGATCACCTCCAATTTCTGGGCCTTCTTTCGCTAGGCGTCTGGGCCTTCCTTGGGGGTTTCCCCTCTCGTTTCCCCTGCAGGTTGGGGCTTTTGGATTCCCCCCGGGTTGGTCAAGGGAAAATACCCAGTATTGCCCCCAGAACTTGAGATGCTAGTTGGGTCCCACACATAAAGGGAAAATGTATATTGTTTATCATGGAGGGCTTACCCGCGTGTTGTGTGGGGTTGCCCTGGCTTCAGAAAAAACAACCCCCTATTTTATTGGAATTCGGGGTTAATTAATGGGGCGAACATTTTATTTAAAAAAATGTCCCTTCCCCAATTTTTTCTTGGGAATGTGGGAGATTGAAACAGATTCCCGCGTGTATTCCCTGACTTTTCTTTAGGTGTTCTCCAAGACCCAGTCTGAGAAGTTACCCCCGGGATAGTTTATATGACTGTGGGTATCAATTATTGCCGGGGGGGAAATATCCCAAAGGGAATTTATAAAAAGTCGGGGTTCTGAGAGAACCGCCATGAACCCAAAACATTTTCAAGAGCATACCCGAAGGGGCACATTCCCCTTCCGGGCCGCTAGGGGGCAGGGTTTTTTCTTTTTTAAAAAAAGAAAGATGGGAAATCTCCGCCCCTTCAAAATTTATTATCGCGGCTTCCCCAATTTAAAAAAAACCCGGGGGGGAATCAATACCCCCTTTCCCTTGATTCCAATCTGTTTAACCAAGTTTAGAGGGCTAAGTGGTTTTTCCAAGTTAGGCCTAAAAGGGGGGGCCCATAATCTGAATCGTAAAAGGAGGGGGATGAGTGGAAGACCCCATTCAATACCCCGGGGGGCCATTTTTTAAAAAATTGGTTAAAAACCCCTTTAGGCTGTGTAATCCCTTTGGTCTTCCGAACCTGGGAAAAAGAAGTTTTTTTTAATTGTTTTGGGCCGTTGTTTGGGGTCATTTATTGCGCCTTTCCCCCCATTCCCCCCTGGGCAAACCCCATTAAAAATGGGGAAAGAATTTACAAATTTTGAGGTGGCCCAAAAATTTTTTTGTCAAACTCGAGAAGGGTTTTTGGGGTTTTTCGGAGGGTTTGCCTTTTTTGGGGGGAAAAATTCCCAACCACCCACTTCCCTTTCGTATGGGTCCCCATTTAAAGGGTTTAGGCTTCCCCCGACTGGGCCGCCCCCCGTCCCCCCTGAAAGGGGGTTTCAGGGGGGTTTCCTTTGGGTTTTCGCAAACTATTTTCGGGGAAAATTTAAATTTCAAAAATTTTTTTTGTTCTTTTTCCGGGCCCCTTGACGGGCAAGACTAAGAAAAGGGGTGAAGTTCAGTAATTGGGAACCTGAGGCCCTAGAGGCTTTGAAAAACTTAAGCAGTGCTTTGGTGTCAGCTCCCGGGGGGATTCAAAGCAGATCACCAAATAGACCCTTTGTTGTCGAGGTTGGGTGCTTCTGAGTTCGGGGTAGGGGGGTCCCCCTCCCCAGGGGGCCGTTGGGGGCTGCCATTTTTTGGGCAGCACGTCATGTAGGCGGGGGGAAATGGGTGGGGAGGCGCAGGGCCCCCCTGCACCCCCACCCCGGGGACAAACACCCGGTTAGATAACCCTTGGATATTTCAATGTGCTCAAGAAATGAGCAAAATAGCATAAAAAAGTTTTTAATGCAGCTGAATTGGACGCACACTGGACTTCAATTCCAATACTCCCCAAAAATTTAAAAAATTAAAGGGGAAAAAAAAAGTGTAAGAGAAAACAGTCTGTGGAAAAAGAAAAAAGCTGTGACCCCCCCAAAAATTTTGCTGTATAAAATTAGTTCTTTTTGTAAAGGGGATATCATGAGCCCGCAGCAGCAGCAGCAGGAAAACCCGCTTCCCCTTTAAAAGCACAATGAAAGCAGGTGAAAATGGCCCCGGGCTTTCCCCGGAATTTTATAGTGGGGGTGACGTTTTCGAATCCCGCGGTTTCCCGATTGGCTTTATCTCTGCACATGTCCCTTTAGGTATCCTTTTTTTTCCTTCCCCGACTTCTTTGCCCCCATGTAACCCATGTGCTCGCAACCTTTTATCCCAATTAAAAAACACGCTTTGTTCCCCCGAATCACCCCAAACCCTTGACTTCGTTCAAAAATCGAATTTTCCTGAAATTTTCTAAAAGAATTTCATTCGTTAAAAATTCGCCCATCTCTAGT
>JAODAL010030596.1:0-49695 GCA_025379985.1 Phyllomedusa bahiana
TGTGGTGAATATAAATTGCGTTTTTGATTTCGTTGGGTGCTGGTCAATGAAAAGTGGTGGGGTGCGCCAAAATTCCCAAAAAAAAACGTTTTCTGTTATGTTTTGATATTAAAAAAACGGTATTTTTTGCACCTTTCAATTTTACCTGTTGGGGAATATAGGGAAATTTCTGTTTTAAGATTTACGTTGATGCTTTCGTCAAAAGAACAGTGCTGGGTGCGCAAAAAATCAAAAAAAAAACGTAAACTGTTATGTTTTTTATATAATTTAAAAAGGGATTTTTTTCACCTTTTAATTTCCCCCTGTGGTGAATATAGATTTTCTGTTTTAAAAATTTAGGGAGAAAGCTGCGTTTAATGAACGTGCTGGGTGCCCCAAAAGTTTTAAAAAAACCCCGTAACTGTTATTTTTTTGTTAAATAAAAGGGATTTTTTTTCACCTTTCCCAAATTTTACCCGTGGTGAATTTTAGAATTGCTTTTTTTTAAGATTTAGTAAAATGCTGCGTTTTAAAAGAACAGTGCTGGGGGGCGGGAAAAGTCAAAAAACAAGTAACCCGTTATGTTTTTTATATAATAAAAAAGGGATTTTTTGCACCTTTCAATTCCCCCTGTGGTTTAATTTAGAATTGCTGTTTTTAAAATTTTTCTTTTTATTTCTGCGTTTAATGAACAGTTTCTGGGTGCGCAAAAGTCAAAAAAAACACGGTTTTTTGTTATGTTTTGATATATTAAAAGGTTTTTTTGGGGAACAAAACAACCTTGCTGGGCTACAAGAAATTTCTGGATTGTAATTTAAGTGCAAGGGGGGGATATATCAAAAAGTCACCCGTTACTAAAATGTTTTTTTATCCAAATTTTAAATTTTAGGCTGGGCCCCAATTTTCCCGGAAATATTTCAATAGCAAAAATGTTAAAAATAAAAAATTAAAATTTCCTGTCTTTCACTAAGTCTTTGGGGAAATTTTTTTTAGGGGTTTTTTTATAGAAAAGGTTTTTCTGTGTTGCCCCCGGGGGCCCCCCCCCCCGCTCCCCCCCGCCGTGAATTTTCAGCGGTAGATGTGCCCTTTTAAAAATTTTTAGCTAACTACATAAAATCTTCAAATCTCTAATTTTAACTAAATTGGAAGGATCACAGTAATAAATAGGGGGTTTCTCTGTGCGAAAAAAAGGGCTAATTTCGTGAGCTGTATGGCCACAGGCAGAGCGCAGGTCCTTTCCCTATGAGACGCTGAGAGACACTGAGGCTGAAACAAGAAACGCTGTTCTATGTAAAACGAGGTCATGTGATTTTTCCAGCCAATCGAATCCATACACATCCCAGTCATGACGTCGCACACACATCTCACCCTGCTCTATTCTGTAATCTCATTTGCTGGCCGCCAAAATTACAGGAAGCGCCGAAAAAGGCGCGATCTTAATAGATGATGCACAGATTTTAACCTTAATTATCGCATGATCTGGAAATTTCGATCACCATAAAAACCTTGCCGATTTCAACTTTGTCGATAAAAATCGCTCAACACTAGCAGTAATCCATTAAAGCATAATTCCACTTTTCACAAATCTGCACAATAAATATAATAACTCTGCTATACTATATATAGGGGTTGTCTCATCTCACTGTTTCATAGAACAAAGCTGCATTATTTCATTCATGCATCTTGTTGCTTCCTGGTCAAACTGTCTGTAATTAGCAGATGAGCTCTGTGTGTTCAGACTTCTGCTAATTAGATAAACAATCTCCTTCTCTGAGGTTCAGAGAAGCTTGAGAGCTAAAGTAAACAGTAGTAATTAGTGTCTTTTGTCTGAAAGATCAGATAACACACAAGCTCTCAGGCTGTCAGCAGTTCTGTGCTGTGACCTCACTCCCTGTTATCACATAACACAAACAGCAGGGGAGAACAAGCAAACAGGTCAGTCACTAAAGAAACCAGAAAGCCCTCAGAACGTGATAAAATCACTTGTAGCTCCTCAAAAAAATAAATAAATAAACAAAGCAATATATTTGGAAAATATCTTCATTAAGTATTCCCTACATGTTGAAAACTAATTTTTGTAGTGAGACAACCCTTTTGATACCAATGTTGGATTATGTCATCTCATTTCATCCATTCAGATGGTTATCCTGGAAACAGTTTATATTCACTTTGCTGTGAGACATGTAAACTGAGCCTTAGCTCTTCTCTCTATATAAAAGAACATTTCTGAATTTAACTTTAGATGTAACTTAAGGACAAGCCTACTGTACCTTAAAATTAGTACAATAATAGTAAACTTTCTCAGGAGTCTTTGCATCTATACTGACAATTATACAGTGAACATTCCCATAATTAGCTATAGTAACAGGTTTCTTTTGTTTATATTTACAGAGTTGCAAATAGTGTTGTGCTAAGTAATTGGATTACAGGGAATACGAATGTTTATGTTTAATGAGATTCACGCATTTGTACTGATAATATTCATCATGTGTATCTTTTAGCTAAGATACATTCTTTGTTGAATGCTTGCAATAAGTCTATTAGATGTTTCTCTGATTTATTCACTGTCTTCAACTTAATTAAGATGCACTTTAGAAAATATCATCCATTCAAACATAGTGTCACATAATGCAGGAGTAATAAACCTGGTATTAATACAATAAACATATTTGATGTACATCAGTGTTTTATGTGGATTCTTCATTTCTCAAAGCTTCACAAATTGTTCTGGTCTTTGTTAGATATTTGGTGATTTAACAATATCTAGTTTTCCCATTTATTTGCACTTATTGTTCCTCCAGCCACTTGTTAGAGAATTTGGGGTGATCAACAACATTGTGTTTTTGCATGTTTTTAGTCACTGGAAATTTCAGGCAGATCTTTACTGAATAGCTTGGCATTCGCTTTAGGTCTGCGAAGGATGTCATTTTGGACGAAAACGCCATAAGTCAAAATGAGAAACCACCAATCGATCTCTGCCGTGATTTATGTCCCGTGATCTTGGCTGAGCTTCTCTTGATGGGATACATATTTGTTATTTGTCATAAATAACCTTCCATTGGCATAAACAACAACTATTGCTAGCACTATACTCCACAATTATGAAACATATTCAACACAGCATATCAACTTTTCCATTAGTATCTGCTTTTGGATGTCATTTATCATGCTCTTCCGTGTCATAAAAAGTGCCCATCAACAAGAATTGTCCTTTTTAGCATCCATAGATCTCTAGCTGATACTTCTTTGGGCTGTTGTATAGTGGCCAGGATGTATGTTGTTGCCTCTTTCATAACAGATAAACAGGATTAATGGGTTTTTACTATTAGGTAAAATCTCCTCCACTAGTCACTTGCAGCTATATGCGAGCAGACTGTGCATGAAAATGAGGTTGGCGGCACTTGCGGCAGTCCACTCCATTTACACTCACAAAGTCGACAATATTCGGAACTCCCATAGAATTAAATGAGAGGATGGCCACAAGCGACTCCCTCCATATTTACAAGCAGAAATGAGTAGGCATGTAGGAGATACTGCTCTAGATCTGAAAGAAAGCAAAGTCAGAACAGCAATGTATTTCATAAGAATTTTTTATTTACCTTTGTATACAGGGTTTTAAATTTTAATTTAACCCCCTTTAAAGGGACCGCCCCCCAAAATTTAAATTCGGCTGGTGGGGGTCGTTAAACTCCCAGCAACGTTTTTTTAGACGTCGCTGCAGAATTTCCGGGGTTTGCGGGGGCCCCGGCGCCGCAGTTCGCGGGAAATCAGGGTTTAAATTAAAAGGCCCTTACCCCAGAGCCCCCCCGCGAGCCCCGGGGCAGCGGAAAAAAACCCCCGAAACCCCAGTATTTTAAACCCCTTTTGTTTTGCGGGGGATCGCCCCGGGCAGCGAAAATTAAAAAGGGTTTTCCCTGCTCTGTGGGGTGATGGGAAAAAACCCGGTGACCCGACAGAGCCCCGGGGAAGGGCCCCGGGGCACATTTCAGCTCTGGGGCCCTTTAGAGGTGGCCCCAAG
This sequence comes from Phyllomedusa bahiana, assembly GCA_025379985.1. Lineage (NCBI taxonomy): Eukaryota > Metazoa > Chordata > Amphibia > Anura > Hylidae > Phyllomedusa > Phyllomedusa bahiana. The sequence continues at coordinate 3,998 of JAODAL010030596.1, forward strand.
CTTTTTTGTGTCAAAGCCAGAAAACCCCAAAAAAGCCCTGTTTTGGGGCCTTTCCTGATCACTCCCCTGTGTCAGACGGGACCAGTTAAAAAGTATTAGCATATAGAATTTTCTAAAAAATTTACTAAGGGGAAAAAAAAAATATAGAAAAAAAATTAACATTTTTCCTCCCTTCAGGGGTTTAAAAAAAAAAAAGAAAAAAAAAAAAACCCAAAAAATTTTAAAAAAAAAGAAAAAAAAACAATAAATTATAAAAAAAAATAAAAAAAAATATTTAAATTTTAAAAAAAAAAATTTTGTGCAAAAATTACCCAAAACCCCAAAAAAACCTACAATAAAAGGTATCCAACCCCGTAAAAACCCTTTTAAAAAATTAATCTAACAAGTTTTTAAGTGTAAAAATGTGAATGGTTAAAAAAAAAATATAAAAAAAAAACTCCCTTTAAATCTTTTCCCCCCAATAAATTTTCCCCAAAAGTACAATTTTGTCTCGAATAAAACGGGGCCCTTTCATACAACGCGTCTTTTGAAAAAATAAAAAAATTTTTAAAAATATTGAAAAACCAATGGGCAAAAACAAAAAAAATTTTTTTTGGTCTTTAAAACTACTTTTCCCAGGGGGGTTCGTTTTAAAGGGGTTAATTTTTTTTATTATTATTTTTTTATTATTATTATTTTTAATTTTTTTTTAAGGCGCCTTTAAATTTTCCAGGGCGCGTACATTTAAGGGGAATTCCCTACTTAAAAAAATGTTGAAAAAAATAAAATTGGTGCCCAAAAATTGACTAGTAAACTGAAACAGAGAGGAAAGGGGACCCTGCCCGCGAGGGCTTACAATCTACAAGGGAAGAAGGGGAGAGCCAAAAGGGGTTTGGGGCAGGCTTTCCTTGGGGCCGGTGTAGGGGTTGGTGGGGTTAGTGGGGGTTGTAGGCAAACCTGAAGAGAGGGGTTTTTCGGTTGCTTTTAAAAACTGGTAAAAATTTGGGGGAGGAGTTTTGTTTTTTTTGGGTTTTAAGGGTTTTTTTTCCAGAGTGGGGGTTTTGAAGAAACGGGAAAAAGCTTGGAGACGGTTATGTGAGGAGCTAAAGAGGGGGGAGCAGAGGAAAAGGGTCCTGTGAGGGGGGGGGAAAATTGCGTGAGGGGGGAAAATCGGGGAAATTTGGGCAGAGATGTATGGGGGGGAAGGGGTTTTGGGAGAGCCTTGTAGGTCAGGGTTAGTAATTTAAACTGAATTCTTTGGGAAATGGGAAGCCAGTGGAATGGATTGGCAGGGGGGGGGAGGCAGAGGTTTACGAGGAAAAAAGGTGAATCAGCCCGGGCAGCAGTTTTTGGGGATGAATTGGGGGGGGCAAAGGGTGTAACGGGGAGGCCCACAGAAAAGGGAAATTTTGCGGATTTCAGGCGGGGGGATGACGAGGGCATGGACAAAGGGGTTTTAGAAGTGTCAGATTGAGGAATGGTGGGGAAATCGTAAAAATTTTTTTCAGGTGGAGGCGGCAGGAAAGGGAGGTGGGGGTTTGATGTGGGGTTTTGGGAAGGATAAAGAGGAGCCCAAAGGGTTAAACCCAAGGCAGGGGGACTTGTGGAGCTGGTGAGAGGGTGTGGCCATTAACAATAGAGGGGGGTTCGGTGGGGGGGAATGGGGGGGGGATGGGGGAAAAAAAGTTTGGGGAATTTTCTGTTTTATCAAAGACTTAGTTTTAAGAAAAAGGGGGGAAAGAAGGAGGGGAAATGGATGATAGGCTTTTTGGGACCCGGGAGGGAAAAGGGGGTTTTAAAGGGGGGTTTCCAAAGGACTGGAGATATAAAGTGGGGGGGCGCCCGCTGCGGGGGTATTTTAAACCCATGGAGGTTAGGGACGGGACCCAACCAAGGTTTAAGAATACCCAAATTTAAACCATTTCCTTCCCGTCACCCCCTGGCTAACTGTTTTAGGTGCAGTGTTTTTTTTTTTTTTTTTTTAAAAGGGCCCAAATTCACTCGGATTTTTTTGGGGTTTTCCCATTGGAGATAAAGTTGGAATCAGATGCTCTAAACTTTTTCCCGGGTTGTAATAAATCACCTTTTGGGGACTTTTCCGCTGTTTTTGAAGAACTAGTTTGGTGGGGGAAAAGTTAAAACCGAAATACCAAATACTTTTGGCCCTTTTTTGTTGGCTCCCTGTGAAAAAAGGGTTTAAGAACCATAACCCTTTTTAGTTATTTTGTTGCAATACCACTTTTTTTTGGACTTTTTTCATTCCCTTTGGGGAAAATATTTTTGGGTGGCCACGGGGATACTGCTATTTATTGGGCGAAGATTCCTTCATTATTATCCTTTGTATTTTATTATTGATCAATGTTTTCTCTATATCAATTTACTGAAATTAATTTCTATTAGGGAATAGCCTTTTGAATTATTTTTAAAATTTATTATATTTCATTAAAAAGGGTTTAATTTAGAAATACTTTGACACGGGAAACCCCCTTACACTCGTCCCCCCTTGTGCTTTACTGTACAGCGCTCTGATATGGGTGCTGACTGTGAATGTAGCAGGAGGCACTTTCCGCTATGCTGCTGAGTTGGGGGAAAGGCTTAAATCCCCCCCCAATCCCTCCCTCGGGCTGGCTCAGGGGTGGGCTACGGGTTTTTTCTCTAAATTAAAAAAAAATTGGGTTTGTAAAATATCCTTTTCAAAGGGGCCCACATAAAATTGGGGTCAAAAGAAAAATAATATGGTAACAACCACTTTGGGGCAGTATTCGGGTTTTCAAACTGAAACAGGACTTTCCCTAAAGCATAAAAATATCTTTTTCCCAAGTAAAAAAAAGAATGTAAGCAAAAATCCCCCAATTCATCTTCTTTGTAAAAAATTTAAATTGTAAACACTAAAGGTTAAATGGGAAAAAAACCCAAATCCACCTCACCCTTAGGGCCCTTTTTTCGCCACTGGACTAGCGTTTTTCTCAAGGCATGATGGGAGGGGAAGCAAATCCATCCCTTTCTTAACATTTCCCCAAATTACCCTTCCCCGCTGGTCCCAAAATTCAAAATGTGCACATAATCAAAAAACATTATAAAAACCCAGAAAGTCATTCCTGTCTTTTAAAAACCAGGGGTTTCCAAAAAGTGCCTTTTGTTTTCAGAAATCCATTTTTGTTTTGCTTGTAAGAGTTTTGTATGTCTATCTACAAAAAACTCCTGCTGAGGGTTGTATCCTTTTTCAATACCTGAAAAACAAATTTAAACGGGGTGTCCCCCCCGTGTTCATTAAAATATAGGGTTTTAAAGGACGTGGAACCCCTTTTTCCCCTGTTTTAATGAATGGGATGTTTCTTTTATCCATTTTACAGGGGTTCTGATGGTCTTTGTTTATAGTAGCAAATTGCCTGTGCCCAAAATATACCCTTTAAACTACATATTTTGGGTTTTTGCAGGGTCAAAAAAATCCTTAACTATGTGCCCTTTTTGGGCCCTGGGGAAAAATTATTTTTTTCTTTCAAATTTTTGAGCAAAAAGTACAGTTCCCCGCAGCAAGGGTTTTCCCGTTGGGATACAATTTTTTGAAAACCCCAAATTTTTCCCCTTCCTCTTTTTCCAAAAATTTACTTTTTCCCCAATTTTGTCTCGTACATTTTTCACCTCCAAACGATATTAACGGGGGAAAGTGTCCTTTACCCCCAAAAAACACTATCCGCTACCCAACTTATCCCAAATGTTTTTTGACGAATTTTTAAACCAGTTTCTGTTAAATTGTAAAAACCCAAAATTTTAAAAACAAATCAACTACTTTTTCTTTCTTTTTCCCCTTCTTTGAAAAATAATTTTTTCCCCTATATTTGATGTATTGTTTTGAAAACGCCTGAGAAATACTCTTTTTCTTTTCATATCCTCCCCTGTCGTAATCTTTCATTAATTAACGATTGTTCCAAAAAAATCCCCATATTCACTGTTTTTTTACTCCAATTTTTAAAAATTGCCCATATGGGAGAGAAATTTTTTACATATGTTTGGAAAGAAAAAATTTCCATATTTAACAGTGAATTCGTTTCGATTGGTTTTTCTATATTTCCCTTTTTTTTTAATACCTTTCATCTTAATCTCATTTCAACATCGAGATACACTACACTATCACCCCCCAAAATTTTTCTGTTTAAAAGCCATATTACCCAATTTATAGATATGTTCAAAATTGGAGACGGCTAAGGTGAAATAAAAAAACGTTTGACTGGGAACACAAATGGGGAAATGTTTTTTGAAAAAATGAAAAAGTCGTTAAACCTATTCAAAAAAGAGATTAAAAAAAAAAAAAAGATAAAAATTTTCCCGGGGCAAAAAAGACCCTTTTAGCAAATAGAGTGTTTCATGGAAACAAAAAAAAACGGAAAAACAGGCTTTAAAGCAAGAGCCAGAGGGGGAACATGGGGAAAAATTTTTGGGCCATTGTTTAAAAAAAAAGGATTACTGGACAACTGGGTTCTGGGTCAGATTCCAGCAACCCAAAAAAAAGGGAAAAATGGGAAATTTCAAAAATGCGGGACATATGTCAAAGAGAAAACAAACCCCCAAACCCTCAAAAATTTCCCTTTTGGGGGGCGAATCCGCCGGGGGGGTTTGGGGGAAAAAAGAAAAAAAAACAAGTTTCCCTTTTTCCGGGAAGGGGGGGGTACCAAGTGGAAGCGGGGCTCTTGGGGGATGGTAGAGGTATCCCTTGGGTCCTCATAATTTCCCCAAGCGCAAAAAAAGGGGGGGGAAATTTTAACCCCAAAGTCATTAATAAATTTTGATTTGGGGAAATAACAGGGTAAAAAAAACACTCTTTGAAGGGGTTTTTAAAATTTTTTTATTTAACACCTTTTTTGTTTTTTTAAAAAATTCCCCCTAGACTTAAGCAAATCTTTTGGAAAAAAAAATTTAATTTACAAAATTTTTTTTAAAAAAAACGGTAGAAACGGGGGGGGTTTTATGTGCAGGGATATACCTACTTTAATTGAATTTGGTCAGGTTTCACAAAAGGGGGACTAATATGTCCCATAAAGATCGTCATAAAGCAAAGGATCTTTTAGATTTTTCCCGGGAAGGGGATCCCCTACTGAGGGGAGCAAAGGGAAAAGGAAGGGGGAAAAATTTCCCGAGGGGGTGTTAAAAAAAGATTTTTTTTTCCCCCCATTTTCCCCCCCCGGGTGAATCTCTTCTTTTTCAAGATGCTTTTAAATGAGAGATTTTGAAAGGGATTTTAAAAAATCCTAAATTTGGGAAAAAAAAATAACTGGGAGTTGAAGGGAAGGGGAGCATCATTGGGGAAAAAAGTTAAGATCCAAATTTATTAAAAATTTATAAGCCCGCTGCCCGGGGGGAAATATTTTAATTATGAATAAAAAATATTTGTTTGAGGAGGGGCCCAAAAGACAGACTTTATGATAGGATGACATATCGAAAGTTGACAAAAAAGGGCCCACCCCCAAAAGAACTTCCCAAAGGGGCAATTGAAGTTTTTTTATTAACAAAGGAGTTAGATGTAAGTTTTTCTCCCAACAAAATTTTTTTGGAAATTGTTCCCAAAATAAAGTTTCTGTCCATTTTGGGTTAAAAATTTTTTACCGGGAAAAATTTCCTAAAGATTTGCAAACACCCTCCGGGTTTTCCCCCAAAGTTAAAGGGAAACATTGGGTTCCATACTGAACCTATTTCAAGTATTTTTGATTTTGGGGGTTAAAACCTTTACTGAAATATGTCCCTTTTTTTGCTCGACCCCAAATAAATTTTTGGGAAAAATTTTGGAAAAAATTTCCCGGTGGATTGGGGGGACGTTGGCAAAACCCTTTTGTTTTTGTCAGTCTGTTCACCCTATTGGAAAGAGGGTTTGGGAATCAGAGCAATGAAATCAATTTTTTTAGGGATTTTTAATTGGGAAAAGGTTTAGAAAATTGAATTTTCTATGTGAATTGGTTTTAAAATTTTTTTTTGGAAATTTTTTTCATTCAAAGTTTGGCATTTTAATGGTACCCTTAAAAGTACCAGCACCGCCCTGGGGGACGCCCCGTAGCGCCCCCACCCCGGCCCAAAAATCTTTTTGGATATTGGGGGAAAAAAAGCAATACATTTTAACATAAAAAAAACCCCTATGTCAAATATATTAAACCCCCTGGTCGAGATTTTCGACGATGTGTTGATTATATGGGGAAAAGGTTTAAAGAAATTAAATTTTTAAAAACTTTTTTTAAAAATATTAACAACAAAGAGATGGGAAAATGGGGATTTACAGCAAACTTTGGGGGGTTTATTTTGTGTTGTGAATTTCGATGTTGAAATCGGATTACGATGTAGGTATTAAAAAAAAAGGATATAGAAAACCAAACGCAACCCAATTCCTGTTACCCTATGGAAAAGTTTTTTATCCCCCCAAAAATTAAAGAAATCTCTCCCCTATGGGCAAATTTTTAAATTTTAGAAGTAACCCAAAAGTGAAAAGGGGGGATTTTGTGGGAAAAAAACATTTTTAATTAAAGAAAGATTAAAAGGGGCAGAGAGGTTTTGATGAAAAAGAGTATTCTAAAGGGGTTTTCAAAAGCAATACTCCCAAAATAGGAAAGAAATTTATTTTTCAAAGAAAATAAAAAAAGGAAAAAAAAAAAAAACCCCCCGATAATTTGGTTTTTTAATTTTTTAATATAGGGAATTTATCAAAATGGTGAAAAAAATTTGATCAGAAAAAATTGGGAAATGTTTGAAGCGGGGTAGTGATTTTGGAGGATAAAGTGACACTTCCCCGTTAATAAACGTTTTGGAGGGTAAAAAATGTACGAGACAAATTGGTAAACAGTAAATTTGGGGAAAAGAGGGAAGGGAAAAATTTTTGCAAAAATTTTTTATCCCAACTGGGGAAACCCTAGCTGCGGTAACGTACTTTTATTTCTCAAAAAATAGGTGAAAGAAAAAATAATTTTTCTAGGGGCCCATAAGAAAATTTGTTAAGGATTTTAAAGACATGCAAATCCAAAATATGGGGTTAAATGCTAAATTTTGGGGCAAATGCAATCCTACTATAAAAGGGGGAAAAAACCCTAACCAAATGTATAAAAGGATAAAAGAAACCCCAATTTTTCAGTTTTTTAAAAAGGGGGAAAAGGGGTTTCCCGTCCCTTTTTAAACCCTTTAAAGTAATTTAACACAGGGGGAAAAACCTCAGTAATTTTGTTTTGCAGGTTTTTGAAACAAAAACATCCCGCGGGGTTTTTTTTAGATAGACTTTCTTGGGCTCTTAAAAAGCAGAATCAAAGTGGATATTTAAAACAGGGCACTTTTGGGCCTCTAGGTTTTTAAAAGGGCCAAAAATGACTTGTCTGTGTTTTTTATAATGTTTTTAGATGTATATGCACATTGGTGAATTTGTACCAGGAGGGGTTAAACTTTGGGAGTGTTTTAAAGGCATGGATTTGCTTTTCCCCCCCTTTATTTCCTTGAGGGAAAAAGTAGTCGTGCGCGGAAACCCGGGCCCTAGGCTGAGGTGGATGGGGCTTGGTTTTCCCCCGAAAAGGATTTTTTACAATAAAAACTTTAAAAAGAAGTTATGATTTGGGGAGTCCCGCTTACATTCTTTATTACCTTTTGGGTAATCATTGGGACTTTTATTTGAAGCTAGGCACCACTGAAATTGGATATTTGTGTGGGTTGTTTTTTTGGGGACACAAAAACCAAAAAAGGAGTGAAATTTTGGGTGTCGGTGCCCCCTATTACCTTTTAGCTCTTGTTGCATAAAAATCTAAATTTCATTTCCAGAAATGTGACTGTAAAAAGTAAAAAAAATATATCCAAAGTTTTTTGTCCCAGGGCCTTTCTTTAAACATTTATAACTAATAATTTAAAGGGGTTATCCACTACATTGATTTTTTTACCTCTTCCCCTGTCTTGGGTTCACTTTTTAATTTTGGGGCGTGGTTTTTTGGTTTCCACTAGCTGGGAGTAAAGCCGGTCTGCAGCTATAGCAAAACCCTTTCTGGCAGCAAAAAGGAGAGAAATTTTTAAAAAGGTTTTTATTGGGTATAGGGGACCTGAGGAGTGAATTTTATCCAAACAAGAGGGGATATCTCAGAATAGGTTTTGTTTCACTGCTAATGGACATATATTTCAAAAAGGGTAGTTTTGCAAGATCTTAAAATAAAAAAGCAATCCTTGTAGTGAGAAAAAAACCCCTTAAATTTTTTAAATTAAATTTATTTAAAGAAAAAATTTTTATATATAAAATTTTTAAATATAATAATTTTAAAAATTTTTTATTATATATAAAATTTTTTGTATATATATAAAAAATTTTTATGCCCCACGGTTTCAGTTTCTTCGATGGGGAGTGCGAAATGCACAGGGGTTTTTTGGGGAGTTCCCCCTCCCCGGATTTGAATGCCCCCCTCCTTTCTGCACAATCCCGTACGTGAAAAATTTTATTTAAAATGAATGCAGCCGGGGGGGGAAACAGACCCCCAGGTCAAAGAAGAAAAGGGGGCAGCATAGCCAAAACATTTCCTTTATTAGTGTAGGGGGAGTAACTATTCTCCCTAACTTTAAATAAAGGGCCACAGTGGAGTGAGTTTGGGTGAGACAGCTTCCATATGGCCGTCCTACTTAGCCTCACCCATGTCATACTATACATTTTTTTTACAATGCTTTTTTTGGGGGTGCGGGGCTGAGTGTAGCAGGATCCGCTCTCCGCTACATGGGTGGTGTGGCATGTTCTCCCCGTTTGGGTGCGGGGGGCAAAAACCGGTTTTTTAAGGGGGGGTTTTCGAAAAAGCTCATCTACATAGTGTTTCCTGACTCCATTGCAGTTATCCATTAAGATACTTTTTTCTACAGTATTCCTACAAATATTGTGGCAGAACCACAAGAAACTAAAGTCAGAAAAAAACTGATAAGACACAGCAGGGAGAGACATCAGTATCCTGACGGGCTGAAAAGACCGGGGCGGGTTTAGTAATGTAAAGCTTGTGTGAAAAAGCAGGAATAAAAAGCTGCTCTTGTCTTAAAGAACATAATTTAAAATAGCATGGTATTTGGTTATAGTCTTCACCTTTACCTACATGTTTAAAGCTAATCAATATGGTAAAAATACCCCTTTAAGTGCAAGCACATTTCTGCCATTCTACTGTATGTATGAAAGCACCCAAAGATGCAATATATGTGGATCAATTGATGTATTAGGAATGTTAAGGGTGCGTTCACATGGCAAAGACAAAAATCCGACTGGTATGTAGGGGGATGGCTTTTGTCCGCAGTTTGTGGATTCAAGCCTCCCCTTTCACACACACATTTATTTTCTGCCGGGAAAACTAGGCAGAAGAATGAACATGTTCTAAGTTTTTAGGAACGTTGGTGATGTCAAAAACTGTCCGGCGCAAAATCCGTGCAGTGGGGACAAGCCCTAAGGGTGTGTTCACAAGGCAAATGACAAACTCTGCTCAGTTTTGACCTCAGTAGAATTGTCCATCCCAACTGGTTTTTGGACATGTATTTAACACAAAACCCAGTCATTTTTTTGACAGTTTTAGTTTTTTGAACTGTTTTTGTCACTGATTTTACCAGGTTTTTGAGCAGTTTTTGGATGCTTTTTCAAGCAGAAAAGTGTACTGAGTGCAAATGCAGTTTTTTTCCTGAAAACCGCAAAAAAAGTGAAAAAAGTTCACTCCTTTTCTGTCTGGAAATCGGGCAGAAGAAAGAAAAAATGTTTAAGTGTTTTTTGAACGTGGGTTGTGAAAAAGCCCAAGAAAAAACCCTTCAGTGGAGACTCTAAAAAAAATTTTTTTTTTAAAACTTTGGGAAAACGTTGCAGTCGGTTTTCAGTTTTTTTTAAAACCAAACGTTGGGAAAACCCAAACCCAAAAAACCATGCCATGGGGACAAGCCCTAATTATGCTATGCCATTCAGTTAAGGTAATTAATTTCTACACCTGTTTATTGACTTGTTTATTGGAGGATGTATAGTATCCCTCTCATTTACCCCTGTGGCAATACAGATGGGATTTTTTTCTTCCGTGTCTAATGGGTTATTGTTCTATATAGTCCTGATTTTTTCCTCTCTTTCTTTATTTTGAGAACTTTTATGGGCACTTTACACAATCACTGCAGGATACTTTTTAGCTGTATTTAACATGTTCTGTCCATAGATATGTGCATTGATAATCTTTTCATTTTCAAATTTTAAAGTTGATGCAAGCCTGTTATAGCAGGAAAATTATTTTTGTCATTTAAGCCCTATTTCTTTATTATCATTATGGGTGCAGTTGTTTTTTTAGCCCCCACATGTAAAACTTGAGGCCCAAACCCAATCCTCCACATCATTGTATGTGGCCCTCAAGAACATAGACAGTAAGCAAGGATGCCCACACGGTCTGGACACAGAAGAATGCAGCCAATTTTTGACAGATTTGGCAGCATTAGCACAATGAGCAGACTTTATCTTGGAGTTGAAGCCTTGGCATGCACCTCCCCATTGCTCTGTTTAACAACTCACAGGTGGTAGTACTGTTCTGATAGCCCTACTCAGGCAACCTCGCCACCCGCCAAGGTAGGAAGCGTAGTGCTAAAGAGGTAGAAGGGGCTGGCTTTTATACATTCTTAAAGAACATCGTGACCTTTTTCTGACTCTGTGGTGCACCATGACCCTTTGAGGGCAACCATAATGCTGATGTGGCCCTCGAGGAAAATGAGTTTGCCACTTTTCACCAGCTGGGACTTTAGGAACTTCATGGCTGGAAATATTTGCAGATTACAATTTCTTCAGGAAGCCTTCAAATAAGGATTTGATGTACATAGAACACTTTAGATTTTTCTGCAGGCTATGCAAAAATAGAAAAAAATTGTTTTTGAAAACCTAATGTGTGGATTATGTTGTGGATCTGTAGAAAGTCTGGAGCAAAATCCATGTCAATACTGTCATGTCAAGGGAGGTACAGTGAGCCCTGACTGGAACCCAGCCCACTGTCCCTGCCTACTTGACGTGCTGCCCTAGGCGGCAGACGGCAACTGGGGACAGTCCCCCGCTGCCAGAGTATGGGGGGCCTTTAGGGGAAAAAAGTCAAACAGTCCGGGTCAATATCAAATCATGAAAGCCAAGCCACAAATTAGAACCAGAGGGATAAACGTAAACAAGCCAAGGTCAAACACGAACGGGAGCGAGGTACAAAATCAGAAGACAAGCCGGGGCCAGAGGATCAAGCCGAGGTCAGGTACACAGAGAAGCAAATGCAAAATACAAAACAAGTAATAAGGCAGCCAGGAGAATTTCACAGGTGCAGCACTCAGCTAGCAGGGAGTTTAAATGTTTTTCCCGGATACCGCCCCTGTAGCTGATTGGACCGGCCTCCGGGTCCTCCCATTGGCTGGTGCGACACGCCCCCTGTCAGGAGTGGCTGGACCTCTGTCACTCACACAGCTCCCAGCAGACTGTCTATCAGGATGGGGTCGCTGATCAGCTGCTGCAGACTCTTGATCCCCGCAAGCCGAGCGCTGCCCAGCTCTGACAGTACCCCCCCCTTTTAGGAGGGGCCACCAGACCCTTCCCTGGACTGGGTTTGTCCGAGTGAGAATCATGGAATTCCCTCACCAGGTCATCAGCATGGATGGATTTCGCCGGAACCCATGATCTCTCCTCAGGACCATACCCCTTCCAATGGACCAGGTACTGTAGAGACCTTTGGACCTTACGAGAATCCAAAATACAGACGACTTCATATTCTAACTCTCCCTCTATGCAAACTGGAGGAGGAGGTCTAAAGGGCGGAGTCACAGGCTGAATATACCTCTTAAGAAATGCACGGTGGAACACGTTATGTATACGGAGAGACGAGGGTAATTTCAGCCGATATGCCACCGGGTTAACCACGTGAGTTTACCAGAGGGAACTTTCAATCACAGATTTCGGGTGGATAACCATACTTTATCCCCAACCACAAACCCTCTAGAACACAGACGCCGTCTATCAGAATTTTTCTTCTGGATGTCCTGGGTATGAACCAAGTTCTTCTGAACTTTGGCCCAGACTGTGCACAGATCTTTAATGATAACATCCTCCCTGCTGTGATCAGACGTAGCACAGGAAAATGATGCATGCCTATGGTGAAAACCATAATTACAGTACAATGGTGAGGTCCCAGCCGAGCTACTATCCTGATTGTTAATGGCAAATTCAACCAACGGTAAGTATTATGCCCAGTCTACCTGCTGAGCAGATGCATAACAATGGAGTTTTTGTGTTACCATTTGATTTACCCTCTCATTCTGCCATTAGTCTCTGGGTGGAAGGCAGAAGAGAAGGACAGGGTGATACCCAGAGCCTTGCAAAGGGCTCTCCAAAATCGAGAAACGAACTGAACCACTCTGTCCGAAATGATATTCTCTGGTAACCCATGAAGCTTGACAATGTGTTTGACAAAGAGTTCAGCAAGTTTTTTGGACGACGGTAACCCCCTTAAAGGAACAAGATGGCACATTTTGCTGAAACGATCCACTACCACCCAAATAACTGTTTTGCCCTCTGAAGGAGGAAGATCTGTCATAAAATCCATGGAGATATGGATCCATGGATCTTCAGGTATAGGTAGAGGGCATAGTTCAACAGGAGGACGAGTTCTGGGAACCTTAGCCCGAGCGCAGACTTCACAAGATGCCACATAGGCCTCAACATCACGAGGCAATGACGGCCACCAGTAATTACGAGAAATGAACCTTTTTGTGCCAGACACTCCAGGATGCCCAGATAACATGGAATCATGAAAATCTTTTAAAACTAGTAGCTGGTACTGAGTGGGGACAAAGACCTTCGAAACAGGACTTTTAGCAGGTCTAATATCCTGGTGGGACTTAAGCTCTGTGGCTAAATCAGGGGAAATAGCTGAGACAACAGTATCCTTGGGCAATATAGGTGCCGGATCCTCCTGGGATGCATGGCTGGCACAGAATCTTCTAGATAGAGCATCAGCCTTCACATCAGTATTGCCCAGTATGGTAGGGAGACATGTGTCAACACACCGTTGTCCCCACCTGACTAATTCCCCTGAATTCCAGTCAAACACTGGGTTATGTTTCTGAAGCCAGGGCAGTCCCAAAGCCACATCAGCGGGCAGCCCCTCCATGATAAATAAAATACACTTTTCAATATGTATGGATCCGACCACCATCTCCAGCTCAGGGGTACAATGTTGGATTGTGCCCCGTCTAGTGGAGTGGAGTCAATAGCCACAACCCGTAGAGAATCAGATAGCGGTCTCCAAGGTAGGCCTAGACGTTTGACAAAAGACACATCAACAAAATCAGAAGCTGATCCAGAATCCACAAACGCACTCCCAGAACCAGACAGCTACAAGTATGAAATCTTAACTGGTAGCAGCAATTTTTTGGATACAATAGGAAATACCTGCTCGCCAAGGTGATCTTCCTGCCAATCACCTAGGAGCTGGAGTTTTTCCGACATGGTCTTCCTCTTGGAGCACTCCCTGATGTCGTGTCCACAGTAAAAGCATAATCCCTGGATACAACGAAAAGTCCTACGATCCCTAGCAGCAGTGACAGAGAAAACCCCCACTTGCATGGGCTCCTCTGGGTTTATATCGGGAACCGTGGGCGTAGGGGTGACTATGGAGTGAACCACCGGGTGGTATCCTTCTCTCGACGTCTCTCCCTAAAACATCTGTCCAGACGAACGGCTAATGCCATAGCCTCATCTAAAGTACCAGGGGTATGGTAAGCCACCAATAAATCCTTCACATGGTCAGCTAACCCTAATCTAAATCGACATCTAAGAGCTGGGTCGTTCCATCCAGACAGAACACACCAGCGCCAAAATTCGGAGCAATACTCCTCCACAGTCTTTTTACCCTGCCTCAAGGTGGTCAGCTGAGCCTCGGCCACAGCTTCCCTGTCCGGGTCATCAAAAAGTACCCCTAAGGCGGCAAAGAAGAAAGTTCTGGTGAATCAGGCGGTAACGAGAAGTAGGGACATAACAATTCCCACCCTTTGTTCCTCATTCCCCGAGGTACATTGGCGGAGCCTAAAATACAGGCGACATCCCTCTCTAAATGCCACAAAGGCCTTCCTGTTGCCTGAGAACCTGTCAGGCAACTGGATAGGGGGGCTCCACAGGAGGGGAAGGTAGTGCAGGGATACACTGACTTGGGGTAGACTCCCGCTGTTCTACCCTCAGCGCCAGATCCTGGACTAGCTGGGTTAGCCCCTGCATCTGCTCTACCAGAGCTGTCATGGGGTTCATAGTGAGGGTAGAGCAGTAACTGTTTTGGCCTGTGAAAATGTCACGTCAAGGGAGGTACAGTGAGCCCTGACTGGAACCCAGTCCACTGTCACTGCCTACTTGACGTGCTGCCCTAGGCGGCAGACGGCAACTGGACGACAGTCCCTGCGCTGCTAGAGTGCGGGGGGGCCATCAGGAGGAAGAAAAGTCAAACAGTCCGGGTCAATATCAAATCAGGAAAGCCAAGCCACAAATCAAGGGATAAACGTAAACAAGCCGAGGTCAAACACGAAGGGGAGAGAGGTACAAAATCAGAAGACAAGCCGGGTTCAGGGGAACAAGCCGAGGTCAGGTAAACTGAGAAGCAAATACAAAATACAAAACAAGTAATAAGGCAGCTAGGAGAATTTCACAGGCGCAGCACACAGCTAGCAGGGAGTTTAAATGTTATTCCTGGATACTGCCCCTGTAGCTGATTGGAGCGGCCGCCAGGTCCTCCCAATGGCTGGTGCAACACGCCCCCTGTCAGGAGTGGCTGGACCTCTGTCACTCACACAGCTCCCAGCAGACTGTCTATCAGGGTGGGGTCGCTGATCAGCTGCTGCAGGCTGTTGCTCCCCGCAAGCCGAGCGCTGCCCAGCCCTGACAAATACATTTTATTTTGGATTTATTATGGATATTTACTTCCCCATTGAACACAATATACAGAAACTGGAGACACCATGTAATTTTTAACACTGGCCATGTAGCAGAAGATGACTCTGATGTCCATCCCTGAATCTCCCAGTGACCAGTCCATCAATGACCTCTAAACGACCAGACCTGTTTCTCCCCAAAGGAATCCATTTAATTCTTATTTGTACCTTTTATTCAAAGAGCTAGATTTTTTTTATTTTTGATACGTAAATAGAAAGAGAGAAAACAGCTCAGCAATGTTGATAGAAGATACAATGAGGATCTTCGCAACTATTTATCAAGAAAGGTGGATGGAAGTCCTGCTGGACCTGGAACTAAAAAGAACAAGATCAGTAGTAATAATGATTTTCCAGCACTGGAAAGGTGAAAAAATATTTCTAAAACCACTGATGTTAGTTGAGACATAATGCATTTTAGGCCATAGAGGCCCTTAGTCGTGCATCAGTGTCGTTTTTTAATATGACTGAATAAATGTTGGTGGTTTAAGAAATAATAATTTTTTCACCTTTTTGGTGCTAGAGAATCATCATTACTACCGAGTTTGTGCTTTCTGTTGATATAGCTGTGTAATAGCTGGCTTGTTTTCTGCAGGACAAGTTGTTCATTTTAACACCTATTTAGACCATTTTGGGTTACATATATTTTATTTATTAGCGTTTTCATTTTTGGGGAATAAGAAAGTAAAAGAGAAACACAAGTACAACATTGTCCTTTGCATTTTTCTTTTGCTGTTTACCATGCTAAACAAATTACATGTTAACTGTATTTTGTCAATATAAATGTGTCAATAGCAAGTATGTATACTTTTTGTACGTTATACTATTTTTACACTTTATGGGGAAAAAAAGAAATTGTTGTGTGCATTGTTCGTGCAATGAGTTGTAGTTATTATTGCTTACATTTTAAGGTATTTATAATTAATTTAATAATCCTTATAATTGTTCTGTGAGGGAATGGAAAAAAAAAAACAGCTAATCCACCATCTTAATGTTTTTCATTTTTTGACACAATGTATCTTGCAGTATACATTCTAAGTATAATATTGTGGTGCTATCAAATACGTATCTTTTATGGTGAAGCTTTTTTTTTTTAGAAAAGATAAAATAATTTTCATAAAAAAAGTCCCATTTGGAGACTGGAAGCAGCAATCATGTGACTGTTTATGTAATGCTTTGGAATTGTGCCAGTATGTGGCCTAATCATGCTGCTGCCACTTCCGCAATCTGTCATTTGCCACTCTCTGGCCTACTCATGCTGCTGCCAACTGACCACTCTCTCAGTTGACCACCCTGTAGTTTTCTAATGCTGTTTCCACATTCCACCACTCTATGACATTGCCACTATGTTTGGTTTTCCCCTTCTTTTAATCTGTCACAAGGAGTGAAAAGGACAAACACAACCAATTATGTTTTCGGAGAAGCCGTAAGGCTAGTATGACATGGTCCTTTGTTTGCATCAGGATTGTCAGATGAGTAGGAAGCCAAAAGCAGGAGTATATACAAAACACAGAACACATGCAAACATTCCATTTACTTATTTTTGAATTCAACTCCTGTTTCTTTTTGGCTTTAGCAATGATGGAATATTGACCAACTGAAAGCAGACACTAAAGGATCAAAGGAATGGCAAAATGATTGACTTCAATGCAAAATTACTGATGAAACTCTCTCCACTCTATTGGGGGGGGCTCTACATGTATCAGCATTTAACAGTATCACAACAATAAATGAAAAAATTAACTGTTTGCCACAAATAGCAAAACCTACAAAAGAAAATCCGATTTATTTAAATCCATAGAAATATAAACAGAAAAACATACAATACATACAAAAATGGTAGCAGAGTGGATACTACCTCAAATGGAACTGCATGAACAGTAGAATGAGAGGAAATAAACTTCTGGAATAAAAACACAGGTATATAACATATTACCCAAACAGTATTACATAATAATATCCTCCAAAGAAAGAAATCCATATAACACAAAATACATACAGACCAGTATAAAAGGCACTAGAACCCCTACGCATGTTTTGCCGCCCAGCTATAATACTGTTTGGTAGTGTTGAGCGATTACGTTGGCTATCGACATCGGTCGAGGGTCAATAGTCGGCCATCATCGACAAGATATTCGATGGTCGATGATAGATGATCGCCGATGACCATTAAAGTCTATGGGAGAGCACCAACACCTTCCATTCTTACAACCCCAAAAAGGGCTGGAGAAAGCTGGAATTAAAAAACCACAACCCGTCAAATGGATACGTGCTACATCTTAGGCAACACACTTAGGTTATAAAAGCCACAGAAAAAAAACACAGACCATTCACTAATCCTGACTTGTACCACAGCATGACCCTTAAAACCTGCATCACCCACAAATTAAAAAGTGCCAGAAGGCAGTATGATTTGAACCATCATTTTACTTGAACTGGACATTGACTATCCCTGTCCTGGGAAACGCAGCTGAGCCCCAAACCTGCATGACCCCCAGATTAA
Source organism: Phyllomedusa bahiana (assembly GCA_025379985.1). NCBI lineage: Eukaryota > Metazoa > Chordata > Amphibia > Anura > Hylidae > Phyllomedusa > Phyllomedusa bahiana. The sequence continues at coordinate 21,408 of JAODAL010030596.1, forward strand.
AAAGTGCGGAAAAAGAAGTCTTTCAACCACCATTTAAGTTTCACTGGACATAGACTATCCCTGTCCGAGCCACGCATGAGCCCAAACCGCATGACCCCAGATTAAAAATCCCGGGGAAAAAGGAGTCTTTAAACCCCCATTTAGTTGAACTGGACATTGACATACCTGTCCGGGGCCACAGCTGACCCCAAAACCTGCTGACCCCCCAGTTTAAAAAGTGCCGGAAAAAGAAGTCTTTCAACCACCATTTAAGTTTATGGAAAAGACTTCCTGTCCTGACCCACACATGAGCCCAAACTGCAGACCCAATTAAAAATGCCGGAAAAGGAGTCTTTAAACCCACCATTTTAGTTGAATGGCATTGACATACCTTCCTGGGCCACAGCTGACCCCCAAAACCTGCAGCCCCCCAATTTAAAAAGTGCCGGAAAAAGCAGTCTTTAAAACCACCATTTTATTTTTCAACGGACATTAAATATACGGTCCGGGGCCACAGCATGGCCCCAAACCGCAGACCCAAATTAAAAGTGCCGGAAAAAGGGCTTTCAACCCCATTTTAGTTTCACTGGACACATACTGTCCCTGTCCTGGGTGGGGGGCGCTTGCCCTCCGTGTGAGTGGGGGCCCCAATTGAGTTCCCTTGGAAATATGGTGGTTAACGCTCTTTTCCACCCAGGTCCCCTTTTTTTGGCTTTTTTTTCTTTTATCAACGTTGGGGGAAAATTTGTTTTTTTTTACGTGTAGATGTGTTAATTCATCCGCCCCCCAAAAATAATACAATGTCCAAAATATCCCAAAACATTTTTTGTTGGAAGACTTTTCCCCTCTGGTTCTGAGACTGATTCAGCCAATAAATTTCAAGGTTTCATTTTTCCCCAAATCCTTCTTCATTGTTAGGGACAACCCCTGGAGGCAAATGATGCGACCCATAGGCTCCGCCCCAAAAAATTTTAAAGCCCCCCAAATTGTGCAATTTTGTCCAGCCCTGGCGCCTTTATACACACTTAACCCACAGAAATCACCTTTTTCAAAATCTGTTTTTTTTAGAGAAATTTGAAGCTCTCGATTGCCCCTAAAGGTTTAGGGGGCCCGTTGTGCCGTCACCATCTGTTAAAAACGGAGGGCCAGTGCCGACTTTCAGTTTGGTTCCGTGAGAGCCGCTAGGCCTTTTTAATTTTAAACACAGGTTCAGCAGCCCGGGCCCGGCTTTACAGTGGGTGCGGGGGGGAAACCAGGCTGGGTCCGTCATCTTTAACATGTAAAAATGCCCTTAAAGCAGCAACGAAAACAGTCTGCTGAAGCAGAGGGGGAAGCGGAATTGTGAGGTAAACCTCCGCCTTCCTCATACACAGCAAACCTGGGTAGCGCTTGCCCCCCCATGAGTGCGGCCCCTTGAGCTTACTTGGAAATATGGTGGTTAAAGCTCCTGTTCCCCCCAGGTGCCCTTTTTTTTTGGATTCTTTTTTTTTTTTATCATGTGCTGGGGAAATTGTCTCTGTACTCTTTTCTTCCGTGCTCCATATGCATGTCTTCTGAATAAACCCCACATCTGGGTCAAGTTTTCCTGTACCCCTTGTCCTTTAGAGGAATTTTTTTTACCAGCATTTTGTACATGCAATTTTTTTAGTAGTTTAAAATTCTAAAAATACTTTTTTTAAAATGGGAGGGAAACCCCACCTGTCTATGTTTCTCTTTTTTAATGTATAAAGGGTTTTGTTCAAACGGGATTGATAGCTATGTTAAAGATTTTGCAAAAAAAGTCATTTTGCAATTGGGGCCATTAACAGTGTCCTACCTTTTTTTTTCTGACAGCCCATAACCTTGAGCCACTTTTGACAATTGGTAAACAAATTCTTTAGAAACAACATTTTTTTTATAATAGGACCTGTAGTATAGCGCAGTCACAGCAAAATGCCCCCAAAAATTCAAAGCATGACCTTGAGCAATTTGGGGAAATTGTAAGAACAAATGTCTGTTAAAAGAAAACATTTTTTATAATAGGACCTGTAGTTAACTGAAATTTCACGCAAAATCCCCCCAAAAATTCAAAGCAGACCCTTGAGCCACTTTGGACATTGTGAAAAACCCAAATGTCTATTAGAAAAAACATTTTTTTGAAAGGACCTGTAGTATTGCTGCATTTCAAAGCAGCAGACCAAAAAATTATAAAAATGTTCTCACCCACTATTAAAAATTGTGAGGGAGAATTCCCATTAAAAGCCACATTTCTTTTCCAAAGGACCATGATGATAGCTTTATCTCACAGCAACATACCCCAAAAAATTATAAATATACTTCTCAGCCACTATTAAAAATTTGTGAGGGAAAAAATGCCACTTAAAATCCACATTTCTGTTCCAAAGGACCATGATTATTGCTGTATCTCACAGCAACATGACCCCAAAAAATTATAAATATGACTTCTCAGCCACTATTAAATATTGTGATGGAAAAATGCCACTTAGAAGCCACTTTTCGGATATTAAAGGTATTTTTGGCACCTTTCAATTCACCTGTGGTGACAAACAAAATTGCTGTATTCACATTTAAGTGCAAGGTGCCTCAATGAACAAAGCTGTAGTGCGCCAAAGTGAAAAAACACGTATTGTTCATTTTAACACCTTTTTAAGACCTTTTTGGGTTACATATATTTTATTTATTAGCGTTTTCATTTTTGGGAATAAGAAAGTAAAAGAGAAACACAAGTACAACATTGTCCTTTGCATTTTTCTTTTGCTGTTTACCATGCTAAACAAATTACATGTTAACTGTATTTTGTCAATATAAATGTGTCAATAGCAAGTATGTTACTTTTTGTACGTTATACTATTTTTACACTTTATGGGGAAAAAAAGAAAATTGTTGTGTGCATTGTTCGTGCAATGATTGTAGTTATTATTGCTTACATTTTAAGGTATTTATAATTAAAATTTAAAAATCCTTATAATTGTTCTGTGAGGGAATGGAAAAAAAAAACAGCTAATCCACCATCTTAATGTTTTTCATTTTTTTGACACAATGTATCTTGCAGTATACATTCTAAGTATAATATTCTGGTGCTATCAAATACATATGTTTTTATGGTGAAACTATTTTTTTTAGAAAAGATAAAATAATTTTCATAAAAAAAGTCCCATTTGGAGACTGGAAGCAGCAATCATTTGACTGTTTTATGTAATGCTTTGGAATTGTGCCAGTATGTGGCCTAATCATGCTGCTGCCACTTCCACAATCTGTCATTTGCCACTCTCTGGCCTACTCATGCTGCTGCCAACTGACCACTCTCTCAGTTGACCACCCTGTAGTTTTCTAATGCTGTTTCCACATTCCACCACTCTCTGACATTGCCACTATGTTTGGTTTTCCCCTTCTTTTAATCTGTCACAAGGAGTGAAAAGGACAAACACAACCAATATGTTTTCGGAGAAGCCGTAAGGCTAGTATGACATGGTCCATTTGTTTGCATCAGGATTGTCAGATGAGTTTGGAAGCCAAAAGCAGGGTATATACAAAACACAAACACATGCAAACATTCCATTTACTTATTTTTTGAATTCAACCCCCTGTTTTTTTTGGCTTTAGCAATGAGGGAAAATTTTGCCCAACTGAAACAGACACAAAAGGGAAAAAGGAAGGGAAAAAAGATTGACTTCAATCAAAATTACGATAAAACTCTCCCCACTCTATTGGGGGGCTCTACATGTACACATTTAACAGTACACAACAATAAATAAAAAAATTAACTGTTTGCCAAAAATAGAAAAACCAACAAAAAAAATCCGTTTTATTTAAATCCTAAAATATAAACAAAAAAAAACATAATACAAAAATGGTACGAGTGGATTTCCCTCAAAATGGAACTGCTAACAGAAAAGAGGAAATAAACTTGAATAAAAACACGGGTAATAAAAATTTACCCAAACAGTTTACAAAAATAATATCTCCAAAGAAGAAATCCATATAACACAAAATACATACAAACCCGTAAAAAGGGACTAAACCCCTCGCATGTTTTGCCCCCCAGCTAAAAATGTTTGGTAGTGTTTTACGATTACTTGGGTATCGACATCGGCGATGGTCATAGTCGGCCATCATCGACAAGAATTCGATTGGCGATATAGTGTCGCCGATGACCATTTTTTAAAATCTATGGGAGAGCAACCCCTTATTCTTACACCCAAACAGGGGGGACTGGGAATTAAAAACCACAAAAGTCAAATGGGAATGCTACAACTTAGGGAACCCAACTTTGGTTATAAAAGCCAAGAAAAAAAATCAAGACCTTCACTATCCCTGCTTGTCCCAGCATGACCCTTAAACCTGCCACCCACAAAATTAAAAAGTGCCAAAGGGAGTTGATTTAACCATCATTTTTCTTAATGGACATTATACCCGTCCCGGAACGCAGCATGAGCCCCAAACCTTTGCATGACCCCCATATTAAAAAGTGGCCGAAAAAAAGTCTTTCAACCACCATGTTAAGTTTCCTGGACATAGACTATCCCTGTCCCCCTGATCCACAGCAATGAGTCCCCACACCTGCATGACCCCAGATATAAAAAGTGCCGTAAAAAGGAGTCTTTCACCACCATTTTAAGTTGAACAGACATTGACATACCTGTTCCATGGGCCACAGCATGAGCCCAAACCTGCATGACCCCAGATAAAAATGTTGCCGGAAAAAGAAGTCTTTCAACCACCATTTAAATTTACTGGACAAAAGGCATCCCGTCCTGAGCCACAGCATGAGCCACAAACCTGCATGACCCCAGATTAAAAAGTGCGGGAATAAGGAGTCTTTCACACACGCATTTTAGTTTGAACTGGACATTGACCTATACCTGTCCTGGGCCACAGCATGAGCCCCAAACCTGCATGTACCCCCAGATTAAAAAAGTGCCGGAAAAAGCAGTCCCCCCCCCCTTTGAACCACCATTTTAGTTTCAACGGACATTGAATATAAACCGGCATCCAGGGCCACAGCATGACCCCAAACCTGCATGACCCCCAGATTAAAAATTGCCGGAAAAAGAGACTTCAACCACCATTTTAGTTTCAACTGGACACTCTCTGTCCCTGTCCTGGGTAAGCGCTTGCCCCTCCATGTTGAGTGCGTACCAATTGAGCTTCACTTGAAATACTGATACTGGTGTTAACGCTCCTGTTCCACCCATTGGCCCCTTTTTCTTGCATTCTTTTTCTCATTTGTACTCAACTTGCTGGAGGAAATTGTTTTATTATGACGTGTAGATGTTTAATTCATCCGCACACCACCCATAAGGTAATACCAAATGTCCTAATCATCCCCAAAACACTTCTAAGTTGAGAAGACATTTTCCCTCCTGGCTTCTGAGACGATTCAGAAGCCATCAAATTCAATGTTATCATTTTTCCTCCAAATCCTTCTTCCATTGATTAGGACAGACACCCCTGGAGAGCAAATGATGCGACCCCATAGTGACTCCAGCCCCAGAAAATTTTAAACCTCAAATTGTGCAATTTGTGTCCAGCCCTGGACGCCTTTATGACACTACTTAACCTCACAAGAAAATCACCTTTTTCAAATCTGATTTTTTAGAGAAATTTGAAACCTCCCTGAATTGCCCCTAACTGGTGAGAGCCAGTGCTGCGTCAGCCATCTGTATAACACGGAGATCCAGCTGCCAGAACTTACAGTTGGATGCCCGTGAGAGTCCAAGGCAAGCGTCTGTCATCAATTACACACAGGTTTCAAGCCAGGTCCGGCTTTCCAGTGGGGCGGTGAGAGCCCAGGCTGCGTCCGTCATCTATTAACATGGTAAAAAGATGCCCATATGCGCAGTCAACGAAAACATCCGTGCTGAAGCAGGAGTGCGAAGCTGTAAGTTGTGAGGTAAGACCTCAGCCTTCTCAGTACACAGTCAAGACCTGGGTAAGCGCTTGCCCCTCCGTAATGAGGTGCGGACCCATTGAGCTTCACTTGGAAATACTGGTGGTTCACGCTCCTGTTCCACCCAGGTCCCTTTTTCTTGGCATCCTTTTTGCTCATTTACTCAATGTGGCTGGAGGAAATTGTCTCTTACTGCTTTCACTTGTCCGTGCTATCCATATGCATGTCGTTCTGAATAACCTACATCTGGTCAAGTTTTCCCTGTACCACCCTTTAACAATTACAGAGCGAATTTTTTTTACCAGCTATTTTGTACATGCAAGTTTTTTAGTAGTTTAATTCTAGAAAAACATTTTTAAAATAGGATGGATCCACCTTGCTATGTTTCTCTTTTTTTAATTGTAATGAATGGGTTTGTCTCAAACAGGATTGATTAGCTATGATAAAGATCTTGCAAAACAAGTCATTTTGCAATAATGCCATTAACACAGTGTTCCTCCTTTTCCTTTTCTGACCAGCACCAACCCGCCTTGAGCCACTCTAGGACAATTGTGGTAGAACAAATGTCCTGTTAGAAACAACATTTATTTAATAAAAGGACCTGTAGTATAGCTGCGATGTCACAGCAAAATGCCCCCAGAAAATTCAAAGCATGACCCTTAGAGCCACTTTTGGAAATTGTAAAGAACGAAATTCTGTTAGAAACAACAATTTTTTATAATAGCTAACCTGTAGTATAGCTGCATGTTCACAGCAAAATGCCCCCAAAAATTCAAAGCATGACCCTTGAGCCACTTGGACAATTTGTGAAGAACAAATGTCTATTAGAAACAAATTTTTTTTTGAATAGGACCTGTAGAAATTTCGCATTCAAAGCAGCATGAACCCAAAAAATTATAAAAATGACTTCTCAGCCACTATTAAAAATTGTGGGGAGAATTGCCACTTAGAAGCCACATATTAATCTTTTCCAAAGGACCATGATTATTAGCTTTATATCACAGCAACATGACCCCCAAAAAATATAAATAAAGACTTCTCAGCCACTATTAAAAATTGGTGAGGGAGAAATGCCACTTTAAAAACCACATTTCTGTTTTCCAAAGGGCCATGATTATTGCTGTATCTCACAGGGAACATGACCCCAAAAAATTATAAATATGACTTTTCCCCCGCCACTATTAAATATTGTGTATGGAGAAAGGCACTTAGAAACCACATTTCGGAAAATTAAAAGGTATTTTTGGCACCTTTCAATTCACCTGTGGTACTACAAAATTCTGTATTCACATTTAAGTGCAAGTGCCTCAATGAACAAAGCTGTAGTGCGCCAAAGTGAAAAAAACACGTATCTGTAATGTAATTCGGATGATAAAAGGTATTTTTTGGCACCTATCAATTCACCTGTGGTTTACTACAAAATTGCTGTTTTTTCAAATTTAACTGCAAAGTAGATTTTATCAACAAAGCTGGCCTGCGCCAAATGAAAAAAACATGTATCTGAAATGTATTCGGATATAAAGGTATTTTTGGCACCTTTCAATTCACCTATGGTGACTACAAAAATTGCTGTATTCACATTTAAGTGCAAGGTGCCTCAATGAACAAAGCTGTAGTGCGCCAAAGTGAAAAAACACGATCTGTAATGTATTTCGGATAATAAAAGGTATTTTTTGGCCCTAACAAAACCCGTGCTGACTACAAAATTGCTGGATTCTAAAAATTTTTCTGCAAGGTGGCTATAATCAACAAAGCTGGATTGGGCAAAATTGAAAAAGAATACCTATCTGAAATGTATACTGATAATAAAAGTGGAGTTTTGCACCTAACAAAGAGACCTGCAGTTACTAGAAAAGATGTGTATCCTAATAGAAGTTCAGGCTGCCCAAGATCCAGGAAATATTTCAATAGAAAACTGTTAATAATAAAGCTATTGCAGTGCAATGTCTACACTAAGTCTTGGTGAACTATATCCAGTATTCTTTATAGAGCTTGTCTGTGTTCTTCCACGCCCCCCCCCCCGCTCCCACCCGTGACTTTATAGCGGTAGATGCTCCTTTAAAATTCTCTACCTAACTACATAAAATCTTCCAATCTCTGATCTAACTAAGTTGTAAGGATCACAGCTAACAGTAGAGCTTTCTCTGTGAAGAAATAGAATAATTTCGCTGAGCTGTTTGGACACAGGCAGAGTGCACGTCCTACTGCTATGAGACGCTGACAGACACTGATCATGAACAGGAAGGGCTGTTCTATGTAAAACGAGGTCATGTGATTTTTCCAGCCACTCGCAACCAAACACATCCCAGTCATGACGTCGACACACATCTCACCCTGCTCTATTCTGTAAGCTGATTTTCTGGCCACCAAAATGACAGGAAGCGCCGAAAATGGCGCGATTTTAATAAATGATGCACAGATTTTAACCTAAATTATCGCATGATCTAAAAACTGTGCCGATTTCAACTTTGTCGATAATAATCGCTCAACACTACTGTTTGGGTAAAACGCTGTATACCTGTATATTTCTTCCTGAAGTTTAGTACTTCCTCTCATTCTACTGTCCGTGCAGTTCAATTTGAGGTTGTATCCACTCTGCTACCATTTTTGTATATTATTGTATGTTTTTATCTTTATGTTTATATAGATTTAAATAAATTGGATTTTCTTTTTTAACAGGTTTTGCTTTCTGGTGTTTACTTTTAACTTATTTTAAGGGTTTAATCTACCTAAAAGGAGCATCAATCTACCTGCCTACTTAATTTGGGGGGATACCTACCATATGGGGTGTGTACCTACCTACTATTTTGGGGGTTTTCCTACTTACCAACTGGTGATAGAAATAGGGGCTGTATAATTGTCTGAGGGACTTTCACTGTTTAGAGGTACAGGTACTGTGTGGGGCACCAAAGGGGTCATTATTACCATTTGGGTCACTATGGATAGGGTGTTTGTATAGAGGGGACACACATGTGGGAAGATGATAGACAAGTTAGTCTAAAATGTTTGATCGGTAAATAATGCACGGACAAGTTCTGCCTGACAGAAGTCATCATGGCGTTGTGGACCAGATGAAGCAAAAAAGGAAAAGCGAATGACTCAGGTCATAGAAGACATCACATGTGGGTCACTGAATTTAACTGCACTGTTATCACTTATATGTGTGCAGAATCTGTGTACAACTGCTATCTACCACTATATGGTCACTGTATGGCGGTAATAGTGAACTTAATTATTCAGTAACAGTATAATAGTATTATACAGTCACTTTATGGGGGTGATATGTAGCAGTATTTGTTCTTGCATACTGTTGTTATTTAGTAATATTTATCTTGGTTAGTGTTGAGTGAACCTTTCAGAAAAAGGTTAGTTCGAGACGAATTTTACATTTTTCCGAACCCGAGCCGAACCAAATTTTTTGCTGCGAGTTTGGTAAAATTCTATTTCTACTCCTATTTGTCAGTTGCAAATTATAGGCATTTAAGAACACTTTTGATGTGCTGTCTTGCTGTCACGGTTCTTGCATAAGACCCAATTTTACAGATATTCCATAGAAAAATTCTATTTCTAATCCTAGTTGCCAGTTGGAAATGATAGGTATTTAAGAACGCTTGTGATTTGCTGTCTTTGGAGTACAGTTCTGCAATAATTGACTGTGAACAAATCTTGACCTTTTTAGTATTTATATTTTTGAACATGGAGCGAACTAGAGGTGGTAAGCGAGCAAGGAGGGGTGTAGGACATGGAAGCAGATGTACGAGACAAGGCACTCCTTTCAGTGTTCCAGACAACACACGCGAGCACATCGTCACTCACAGGACCGTCAGGCCTGTCATCGCTTGGTCAGTTCCCTGTGCGTCTCATTTCTGAAGAACGGTGCCAATCTGTTCTTTAGTGGTTAACACACCCTGCATCCAGCGGTTTTACCTCCTCTTCCTCTCAGTCATGGCAACAAATATCGTTATCATCATCATCAGTCCAAACTGAGCAAACACGGGCCAAATGTCGCCCAATAAACAGACCGCACTATATAATCCATATTCTGAAGAGCTCTGTGATGACACAATGCGGTTGGGTTCAGAAGGCATTTCAAAAGATCAAGAGGCCAAAGAGGATGATTTTGTCTGCTGTGACACCCAATCGCTGATGCCCTCAGAAGAGGAGAAGGAAGCTGGTCCCTCTCTTTCCGCTGGACTTGCCATCTTTAAGGTGCGAAAATTACGACCATAAGAGGCAAAAGGCATGGAACCCGGTATATGTTCTCCAGACCCTTTCGTAAACATGGAGTTGTGCCTTTGTTAACAAACCTGCGACATTGTGTACATTAAGGTTATGGACACCATACAAAAAGGCATGCCACATAAATGCTATCATGGCAAGACTGACAGGATCTACAATGTTACACAACATGCTGTGGGTATCACTGTGAACAAGCAGATCAAGGGTAAAATCCTTGCTAAAAGAATCAACGTCCATGTGGAGAACATTCGCCACTCCAAGAGCAGAGCGTTTTTCCAGTGCGTCAAGGAAAAGGAAAGGAAGAAAAAGGAAGCAAGGAGAAGGGCACCTGGGTGGAACTGAAGCGTCAGCCAGGTGAACCAAGAGAAGCTCACTTCGTTTGCACTCATGGAAAGGAACCTGAGCTCCTTGAGCCCATTCTCTACGAGTTTATGGCATAATGTGACAATATCCTTTGCAAAATATTCCATTGTTGCTTAAGCATAAGGATGTGATGGAGCTACGTAAGGCTTGTTTGCATTTTATATGGAGGGGCAAACGCCCTCATATTGGCAGAAATTTCTCAAGCGCTACCCGGGTCTTGACTGTCTCCTGAGGAAGGCTCAAGGTCTTAGCTCATATTTCTGGTGTCGGCCTGACTGTCAGCATTGCAGTGTCATCAAATTTTATTCTGAGTGTCCAAAAGGTAATTTTTGCTGGTTTTGGGGTCAGGCTACTGTAAAAGGGATTCCAGGAGCGCCAATAGGGCACTAATCCTGTCAGGGTCCCTAATCAAAAAGGGGCCCAGTGATCTGGTAAAAATAGGAACTAGTAATGGGTTGGGGTCCCATTTGATTTAGCTGCATGGGGCCTTCAAACTGTTAATAGATGACTGACGGCAGCCCTGGCTACCACTGCACCCCCAATAACTACGGCCCTGCCAGCTGAACCTCCATGTTTCCCATTGGGATGTTCTTGCTGCCACCACATATATGACTAGAGATGGACGAATCGATTCTAATGAAGTGGAATTCGTTTAGAATTTCAGGAAAACTTCAGTTCTGCATGAAGCCGAAGTTTAGGATGATTCACGGGAACGAAGCGTCTTTTTTATTGGAAAAATGGCCGCGAGCACATGGCGTGACATGGGGCAGAGAACTGTGGGAGGAAGAAAGCAACACCCTCAATGACATGTGCAGACATGAAGCCAATCAGCGACCAACGGGCTGCTGTGACGTCACAGCCCTATAACTACCAACGCCATCTTAAATTCTCACACTTCTCACAGTTTGTCCTGGCATAAGCATCTAGCTGCTGCTCTCTTGAATTCATTATAAAACAAACTGCTTTTATCAGCAACTGGGGCCAAAGAGCTTCACAAGTAGTTGTCAGTTGCACACATTTAACACTGCCAGCGTTATAATTTTGTTTTAGTTTGTGGAGTATTCTCTTTAAAGTCCAGTGTGGGTATTTTTCTGCCCCACATACGCCTCAATTTCACCTGTTTTTTTTTTCTGTAGCCTATTTTATATCCAAGTGTTAATTTCTCCTCTTGTTTTGTGGGTTAATTTGGAGTGAAATACAGGGTGTGCGTATTTCTGCCACATGCATGCCTGAAATCCATCAACTTCAGACAAGTAGGGGTATTTTAATCTGTGTCCAAGAGTTAATTTATTCACTTTTTGTGGAGAATTCTGTGTCAAATCCAGTGTTTGTGTATTTCAGCCCTACATACATCTCACATCTAGTCTCTTGGGATATTGCTATTTGTGGCAAACAGTTAATTTTTTCATTTATTGTGGTGATACTGTTAAATGCTGATACATGTAGAGCCCCCCCAAAAGAGTGGAGAGAGTTTCATCAGTAATTTTTCATTGACGTCAATCATTTTGCCATTCCTTTGATCCTTCAGTGTCTGCTTTCAGTTGGTCAATATTCCATCATTGCTAAAGCCAAAAAGAAACAGGAGTTGAATTCAAAAATAAGTAAATGGAATGTTTGTATGTGTTCTGTGTTTTGTATATACTCCTGCTTTTGGCTTCCTACTCATCTGACAATCCTGATGCAAACAAAGGACCATGTCATACTAGCCTTACGGCTTCTCCGAAAACACAATTGGTTGTGTTTGTCCTTTTCACTCCTTGTGACAGATTAAAAGAAGGGGAAAACCAAACGTAGTGGCAACGTCATAGAGTGGTGGAATGTGGAAACAGCACTAGAAAACTACAGGGTGATCAACTGAGAGAGTGGTCAGTTGGCAGCAGCATGAGTAGGCCAGAGAGCGGCAAATGACAGATTGTGGAAGTGGCAGCAGCATGATTAGGCCACATACTGGCACAATTACACAGTGTGGAGGTGGTGGCAGCAACAGCAGCAGCATCGGGCTGGATCATCAAAAAACCATTAATGGCCTTTCTCTGTTTATCAATTTCCCCCTGTTCATCAATTTCTCCTTGTTCATATATTTCTCCTTGTTCATATATTTCTCCTTGTTCACTAATTTCTCGCTGTTCATCAATTTCTCCCTGTTCATAAATTTCTCCCTGTTAATCAATTTCTCCCTGTACATAAATTTCTGTTTTTCTCTGTTTATAGTTTCTCTGTTCTGTTTAGCTCAAGGAAGGTGTACTTGGTGGTGTAGGAATGGCAGAAGTGCATGCAAAGTTTCCTGGCCAGTTCTCTGAACCGTGCAGAGTCCACCATTTGAAAAGGGAGAGACTGCAGTACCACCAACTTGGACAGGAGCACGGTCAGCTTCTGCACTTAGGGATGGCTAGACGCAGACTGCTGTCTCTTGGCAATCATCTGGGTGAACTCCTGCTGGCCCCATGAGTGCCGAGGAGCAGGAGTATCTGGACCGGTTGATGATGTAAAAGACAGGGAGTTGTCTTCGGCAGAGGTGGTGAAGCTTTGACTGCCTGAAATGGGAGGCGTGCCACTGGATGCTGCTGCTGTTGTGACAGGATGGACCACCACATCTGAGGCACATTTCTCCCATGCCACTGTATGGTGACACTGCATGTTGATGCAGGGCTGTGGTGCCAACGTTAGGTCCCTGGTAAACGTTTTACTTTCTGCCCACAGATTCTACTCAAAGCCATGTCCGCCTCCTTTGGTGTCTTGTCAAAAAAGTGCCACACCACCAAGTAGGTGATTTTACCACCAATCATCCACACTTACTGTTACTGCCGCTGCCTCGGTGAGCTTCTGTGTAACGGTCTGGTACTGGATCCACTGGACCACCGCAAGCGATGGTGGAAGCTCACGCCAGGGAGCGGAATCTAAGTAGGTCCCGGTATTCACCAGAGCCCGCCGCAAAGCGGGATGGACTTGCTGCGGCGGCAATCTACCAGGTCGCTTCCACTGGCGGGACTTGCTTGAGGTGGCGGCCAAGGGTAGGTGAGGTACAGAATCGGCAATCAATCAATCTCGTAGTTGGGAACGGGCAGGAAGGTCTGGGCAGAGGTTCGTGGTCAGTAAAAGTAAGCAAGCGGGTTCGGTACATGGTAGACAAGACAAGGCTTTCTGGAAGGCTTTCTCCATAGGCATGAGCATTAAGGATCTGGTAAGGCTGCCAGGAAGAGGCCGGACTTAAATAGGAACAGTGCCCGGCAATGACCAATTACTGCGCCGCGGGACAGAGACGGTCTGAGCAGGAGCGTGGCTGGGTAAGTGAACGCCGGCAGTGACAGGGGGGTGAGCGGACCCCGGACCTGACGTGTGGGACGGAGCGCCGCTCGGCGTCGGGGCACGGATGCCCCTGCGACCCGGGACGAGGGTCGCAGGTGCATCCGTGCCATCCTGCACCGCTACTTTCTGGGACCTGCAAAGTGGGTGGTCTAAATTGTGGCCATGTGACTCCCGACCTCGCACTGCTACCACCCTGCTGACTCCCGACTACACTACTGACTTGCCGGCTACGATACTGCCTGACGCGCAAGCTGCCGCTCTCTTCTCCCAATGATGATGATGATGAAGCTCTTACTTCCAGGGCCGTGACGATGGGTAGTCGAAAGTAGGCGACCGCCTAGGGCGCCACTTCATACCACGCAGAAAAGGGGGCGCAAGGAGGCATGGAGTGGGCTGAATTTTCCATTTGGGGGGCTACTTTATGCCTTGTTTAACTAGGTCACTGGAATACCTTGTCCCAGCCTTGCTTGCTTCACCCAGCTCCCATGTGCGATCGGCTACATCGATTAGTGTTTGCCTGTCACCGCCGTCTTCTTCAATGGTGTCACTGTACAGAGCCTGACCGCTCTTAACATAAACCACCATGCCACTCTCCTCATCACTACATGCCCGCTTCTGCAAGAAGCAGCGGATGTCTTCCCTACTTTTTGGCTGCCCACTGTCCACAAATAGTTTGTCCTCACTGTATAGTGGCGCAGAGGCCACAGCATATAGCAGTTCTCTGGCTGTGGGAAGCTAATGGGACAGAGGTGAGTTGAGGGCAGGTGAGGGCCCCTGACCTGCTCCCGGGCAATGCCAACTAAAGGTTGTGTCTTACGGATGCAACGACTCTTTGCTGAGGTTGGAAAGCAAAAAATAAAGCAGGTAAACGCTCACCGGAAAGCTGTATCCAAGCAGAATCCGTATAAAACTCCTTCAAAACAAAGTGCTAACTGGAGAAGGATACCCGGTTGTAGGATTACAATAATGTAGTATGAGAAAAAGGAAAAGCTCCGGCATTCATGCTCAGGTTATCAAAAACATGATGAATAATGCACTTTATTTGAAACAATTAAAAACATAGTTAAAATCACATAACACTGGAAAAGTTTACGCGTTTCAGCCCTAAGGCCTCGTTCACACGGCTTATTGTCACCTTCTCCCCCCACGGCGGATTCGCCGAGTGGGAAGAAGAGACGGAATCCACAGTTCTCTATGAGAACTGTGGATTACCGTAGTTACTGAGACGGATTGGAGCCGTACTGCAGCGCAAATAAAGCGCGCAATACGGCTCCAATCAGCGCCCAAATAAGCCGGTTGAACGAGGCCTAAACAGGTGGCTCTTAGTCGTAACATACAAACAGCATTCCAAACTTTCAATATATACCTACTTCCTGAAACCAATTAACTCAGACAGCTGGAAATTAACTCATTAAAGTCCATGAAACATTGCACGCCCAAGAGAGCATAGAGATGGGCTGAGAATTAACCTGTTGGTATCTATATGAACTTATACACCCAAAAAGAAAAAAAACATAAAAATAAATGTCGTAAGACCACAAACACATTAACCTCCAAGCTAGTGATATTAATATAGGTACATTAGATCTGATTTGTAATTGAGACCTTGGGGATAACGTGTGTCGAGTGTAATCCACATTATCCCGATTACGTCGACTATCGTCATCAGGTCGATAGTCAATATCGGCAATTATCAAGACGATTTCCGATAGTCGATAATAGATTATCGCCGATGACCATTAAAGTCTATGGGAGAGGAACAACACCTTCATTATTACCCCCAAACAGGGCTGGAGAAGCTGGAATTAACATCCACAACAGTCAAATGGATACGTGTTACATCTTAGGCAACACACTTAGGTTATAAAAGCCACAGAAAAAAAGTCACAGACCATTCACTATCCCTGTCTTGTACCACAGCATGACCCTTAAACCTGCATGACGCACAAATTAAAAAGTGCCAGAAGGCAGTATGATTTGAACCATCATTTTACTTGAACTGGACATTGAATATCCCTGTCCTGGAACGCAGCACGAGACCCAAACCTGCATGACCCCAGATTAAAAAGTGCCGGAAAAAGGGGTCTTTCAATCACCATTTTAGTTTCACTGGACATAGACTATCCCTGTCCTGGGCCACAGCATGAGCCACAAACCTGCATGACCACCAGATTAAAAAAGTCCCGGAAAAAGGAGTCTTTTAACCACCATTTTAGTTGAACTGGACATTAACTATATCTGTCCTGTACCGCAGTATGACCATAAACCTGTCTGACCCACAGATTAAAAAAGTGCTGGAAAAGGAGTCTTTGAACCACCATTTTAGTTGAACTGGACATTGACTATACCTGTCCTGGGCCACAGCTATACCCTTAAACCTGCATGACCCACAATTTAAAAAGTGCCGGAAAAAGGAGTTTTTTCAACCACCATTTTAGTTCCTGGACAATTTACTATATCTGTCCTGGGCCACAGCATGAGCCCCAAACCTGCATGACCCCCAGATTTAAAAAAGTGGCGGAAAAAGGAGTCTTTTAACCACCATTTTAAAAGTTGAACTGACATTAACTATATATGCCGTACGCAATATACCATTAAGCCTGTCTGACCCACAGATTAAAAAGTGCCGGAAAAAGGAGTCTTTAAACCACCATTTTATTTTAACTGGACATAGACTATACCGGGTTCTGTACCACAAGATGACCTTTAAACCTGTCTGACCCACAGATTAAAAAGTGCCGGAAAAAGGAGACTTTCAACACGATTTAGTAAACAAGACATAGACTATCCCTGTCCTTGGCCGCAGCATACCCCAAAACCTGTCTAAACCCACAATTAAAAAGTCCCGGGAAAAAAGAGTCTTTGAACCACCATTTTATTTGAACTGGACATTGACTATGCCTGTCCTGGACCGCAGTAGACCATTAACCTGTCTGACCCACAGATTAAAAAAGTCCCGGGAAAAAGGAGTCTTTTAACCACCATTTTAGTTGAACTGGACATTGACTATACCTTTCTGGGTAATCTACACTGTTCAAGCCCTTCCTGTACCTCCCTTGTACAATTCAGAGGAATATTTGTATCAGCTATTTTGTACATGCATGTTTTTTAGTAGTTTAATTCTAGAAAAAAACATTTAAATAGGATGGAATCTCACCACGTCTTTGTTTCTCTTTTTTTTAATTGTATTAAATGGGTTGTATCACTACAGGAATTGCTAGCTAAATTTTTAAAAATCTTGCAAAAACAAGTCATTTTGCAATAAGTGTCCCCTTAACAGTGTCCTACTATTCCTGTTTTTGACAGCACCATCACCCTTGACCACTTTTTGACAATTGGGGAAGAACAAATGTCTGTTTAGAAACCACATTTTTTAGAATAGACCTGTACTAATAGCTTTCATTTCACAGCAAAATGCCCCCAAAAATTCAAAACATACCCTTAGCAACTTTTGACAATTGTGAAGAAACAAATGTCTGTAAAAACCACATTTTTTTAGAATAGGACCTGTATATTGCTGCAATTTCAAAGCAGCATGACCCAAAAAAAATAAAAATGACTTCTCAGCCACTTTTTAAAAATTGTAGGGAGAAATGCCACTTTGAAGCCACATTTCGTTCCAAAGGACCATGATTATAGCTGTATCTCACAGCAACATGACCCCAAAAAATTATAAATATGACTTCTCAGCCACTATTAAAATTGTGATGGAGAAATGCCACTTTGAAGCCATATTTCTGTTCCAAATGACCATGATTATAGCTGTAATCTCACAGCAACATGACCTCAAAACCATTGACAATTTCGAAAAATTCTAAAGATAAAATGAGTAAAGGAATACTGTTGTTGTATGAAACCTTGGTGTCCCTTTTTCAGTCTCCACACCGCCAAACCTGCAAAATGATCTTTTGGAACTGGAATAAAAAAATTGCATAGAGAAATGATCATTTTAAAAACTTCTTCAAGAGGACAAATTTCTGCTTGAAGAGGAAAGTGAAGTAACCCCGGGAAAATTTATGGGGTGACCTCGGAAATTTGGGGGCCACAACATCATCAAAACCCCCCAAACCCTGATTCATCTTGATGAATGTCAAAGGGATCAAAAATTTTTCGGGGAAAGCGGGATTTTTTTTTGTCTTTAATGACTCCTCCAGCGGGAAAGGAAAACCACCTCTTTTGGGGGGCGAGAAAAGTTTGGGGCCCCCAAAATCCTTTTTGGGAAATTACCCAAAGTCATTGGGCCCGGGAAAAACACATCCAAAAACATCGTTTTGAGACCAATGGGTCCGGGGAAACCCTTTATTTTAAGCTGGTCTCTGTGTGCTGGATTTTTGTCCCCCGCTTTAAACATCGTTGGTGAGGGGTAAATAAAAAATTCCCCAAGGTCACCCATTAGGCTTCTGCCACTTTGGGCCTGCGGGCTGCTGCGCCCCCGGGGGTTTCTTGGGGGGCTCAAACTGTTTGTCACTCGCTGCCCTTTTTCCCAAATCGGGGAACTTTTTGAAGAACGTGAAGCAGACAAAACAGACCGCCCCATTTGATCAACCGAAAAGGTCTCCATTTCCTGAAATTTTTACTCTCAAATTTTGGGGGTTGGTAAGGGAAAATTTGCTGATTTTGGGTTTTTGTCCCCGGGGACCCAAAGGGGTTTGGCCACCCATAACGTTGTTCATTTTGAGGGGCCTTAATGCGAGGATAAACCCCCTGGGGGAAAATTTGGAGTACCCAAAAAAAACTCATGTGAGAGAGGGAGCCTTTTGGTTTTCCCAAGATTTCTGGTCGGGGGGCAAAAAACCAAACGATTTTTCCTCATTTTCCCCTTCCTCCGCCTCAAATTCGCGCCAACCTTTTTCCCAACGGGGGCCTCAAAAACTTGGTGTCTAGGAATACCTCCTCCCTCCCCCTCCTCCGCGGCCCCGGAAACAGCTTAAACAAAAGCCCTGACTTCCCCTGAGATGATGAAACCCCTTAGACTTTTCCCGCCGCCTTGCACTAGCCCTGGACCCCGAAACCCCTGCCAAATGAAGCCCGGGTTTAAAATTTGGGGAAAACCCTGGGGGCCTTTTTGGTTTTGAGGAGAGAAAGGCTCCGGGGGTCCGCATCGTGTCCATTTTCCCTCCTCCATCGCTGGGGGGGACCATGTTTTTCAGAGTGCCCCAACGATCTTTTCCAAAACCAAAAGATCACCAAATGCCATGCGACAAGGGAAATTGCCCCGCACTGACCATTTTGGTGGCTTTTTCCCAAAACGGGAAGGAGGGGCCCGACTCTTTAAACCTGCCTCCCCCTCCGTGGCTCAAAAACCCCGAGGTCCGCACCGCGCTTGCCCAGGCCAATTGCCCACTTCGAACTGCGTAATGGCATTGCCGGCTCCCGCCAAATCGCTGGAGCATGGGGAGGGGGGAAATTTTCCAGCGTTTTTTCCAAAGGGCAACAAGGGTAGGGTTAAATGGGGGGGGACCGACGGGAACGCGGGCAACAAAAATCCAGGGGACAAGCAGGGGCAACTTGGGGAAAGGGCCCGAACTTAGACTTCGGGCCTTCCTCACAGGCACCCAAACCCGGTAGCTCTTTAAAAATTTCTGACGACAAGGTTCACGCCCATTGCCAGGCAAGGGATGTGCCCCCACCCCAAACCGATTTTAAAGGGGCGGCCACAGTTTCGCCCTTTAAACCCGCACACCCCCTTCCCCTGGCAAAAAGGTTCTTTTTCCCCCAGCCAGCGCTCGGTTCCCCCGTTGCGGGGGACCCATCCAAAGCTCCTGACCTTGTGGGAGGGTTCTCCAAAACAATTAATTACAACACGCCGGGTTTTTCTTTGGGCCTTTATCCCACCAGAGGCCCCCTTTGGGGGAAAGAGCCCTGCCCCAAAACCCCCGCGGTTTAAAAGACCATTCTCCGACCCGATAGCCCCCCCGTAAACCCCCAAGCCCCCCCACCCACCCTCACCCAGGAGTTTCCAAAAGAGTTAAACGGCCTGCCGCGCTTACTAGTCCCTTTGTGCCCTGGTCAGTTTGATTTTTCCCCGGCCCCACAATCCCAGACAACCCCCGCTTAAAATTTTTTTTAGTTTGGGACACGGGGCGGCCGGGGCGGGGAAACGCTTTTTCTGGCAAAGAAATGCCTGCTCGACATCGGGAATTGGGGGCAGGCAAGGGCCACGACGTGGCGGAACCCTCGTGTCCACCAGAACCGGGAAAGGGCCAAAAATTTTCCAAGGGCCCAAAAACCTGGGAATGCCGGACATTCAGGCTTTTGGGTTTGGGAAGGTTTGGGGTTAAAGTGGTTTTTTCTTCTCCCAAACCTGGGAAAAGCAAAGGGTGGCCTAGAAATTGGGCCGGGTGTAAAGGGCGTGCAGGTCGCAAACCCGGGCGGAAAGGGGGAAGGGGTAAAGGAAAGGGGCCTGGCGGGGCTTTGGTTAAAAATTTGGGGGACGGGGGAGGCTGAACGGAGGGGTCCCGAACAAGACTCTGAGAGACATGGGGAGCAGAGGGAAACCCTTTTGGGAATTGCGGGAGGGAGGAGGCGGGAAAGAGGGTGTGACAAATGATGGAGGGCCCACTTGCCTCCCCTTTCAACCCAGGGATTCCCCTGCATGGAAAAGAAAAAGTTGGGGATTTTTTAAACACCAAGGGGTTTTGCACAACTTTAAGCGATTTCGCAAAGGCGGACATAAAACAAAACGCTGGGTGAAACCCAAAGGGCCCGGGTCAAAAAAAGGCCCAGGCTTTGAGAAAACCTGGAACTTTTGACGGCGAAAAGCGGGACGGTTTTTTCCGGGTGACCCGCGGGTGGCGGGAACATATCAGGGGGACTTTTGCGACCCCCCCTCACCCTTTTTTTTGGGGGGGGGAAACCCCTACGAAAACAACCCCCCCGCTTCCTCCTCGTTCCAGTGGGTGAAAGCGCTTCCCCAAGCAAATTCTGCTGAAAAGACCACGTTTGGGGTCCGCAATGTCGTCATCAAACATCAACAACACCGGTTTACTTCATCGTCCTGGGCATTCCCCCATCCAGGAGCCCCGGGTACAAGCAAAGGGGTGCAAGGCGTTTTGGGCCCACCGCCCCGGATTTTCCCATTGACCGGCTTTTCCCTTTTCCCTCCCTATGGCATCATAACTGGGCGTAGAAACAGAGAAAAAACCCCCTCCTCTTTTGGGGGCCCCTTGATCTTTTTTTTTAAAAATCCCCTTTTGACCCCAACCGCATTTTGCATAAAAGGGTCTTCAGAAAAAGGATTAACCACATTGGTGGGACAAAAAGTTACATTTGGGCTGCCCTTTTGTTGGGCGGGTGCGGTGGAAAGCCCGAAGACGACAATTTTTGGCCGTGACTGGGGGGGACGAGAAGGGAAACTGCTGGATGCAGGTTTCAAATTTAACCCCCTGAAGAACAGAAATTTGGGGACGCTTTTCATTACGAATTCACAGGGCCCCGACCCAGCGAGACAGGCCTTTTTGGTCCTGGGAAACCCCACAATCCGCTTTGGGTTTTTTGTTTTTCGCCAGCACTGGGGAAAGGGGCCCCCCTTCTTCCCCGTACCCTTTCCCCCCATGCCCTTTCCCCCCTCCCTTTTCTCGCTTACCACCTGCATTTCGCTTCATTTCAAAAGATAAAAATTTTAAGGGGAGGAAGAGTTTTTTTGGGAAAAACTCTTAAATTAAAAAAACGCCAAATCACACAAATTTTCCCAAAACCCTCAAAAACAAAAAAAAAATTTCGGATTGAAAAATTTTAAATGCTAGGTCCCCCTATCAACAAAACTTGAACTGACCAAAAGTGAAAAAAAAACCTGGGCTGAAATGTTAAAAACGAAAAAAAAGGAAAATTTTTTGGCCCCCTATCATACCCCCTGTGGTGACTACAAAGTTTTCTGATTATATTTAACTGAAAGGGGCTCATCAACACAGCGGGCC
Source organism: Phyllomedusa bahiana (assembly GCA_025379985.1). Taxonomy (NCBI): domain Eukaryota; kingdom Metazoa; phylum Chordata; class Amphibia; order Anura; family Hylidae; genus Phyllomedusa; species Phyllomedusa bahiana. Next base: position 43,101 of record JAODAL010030596.1, read on the forward strand.
CGCCAAAGTAAAAAAAAAAAACATTATCGAAATGTTACGGGATAAAAAAAGGTATTTTTTTGGACCTATCAATTACCTGTGGTGACTCAAAATTCTGTTTAAAATTTAACGCAATAGCCTATCAACAAAGCTTGATGCCCAAAATAAAAAAAACACCATTAAATGTAACGAAAAATAAGAGGAAATTTTTTGGCACCTATCAGTACCCTGGGGTAAATACAAAGTTGTGGATTCAAATTTAAACCAAGGTGGCTCTAAAACAAAGCTGGCCTCCCCAAAAAGGGGAAAAAAACACGTATCTAAATGTATACGGGATAAAAAAAGGGGATTTTTGGCACCTATCAACCCCCGTGGTGACTACAAAATTGCTGTATTAAAATTTTAAACTGCAAGGTGCTCTTTCCAAAAAAGCTTGACTGCCCAAAAAGGGAAAAAAAAAACCCCTGTCTGAAATGTATACGGTAATAAAAGGTATTTTTTGGGCCCTATCAACCTGTGGTGCTAAAAAGTTTGGATTCAAATTAAGCAAAGTAGATCTATCAACAAAGCTGACTAAAAAGTGAAAAAAAAACACCGTCTAAAAATTATACGAATAATAAAAGGATTTTTGGCACCATCGACACCTGTGGTGACAAAAAGTTGCGGTTTAAAATTTAAACTGCAAGGGGCTCATCAACAAACGGGCCTGAGCCAAAGTAAAAAAACACTACTAAAATGTAAAAGGGAAAAAAAAGGGTATTTTTTTGGCACCTATAAATTCACCTGTGGTGACTAAAAAATTGCTGTTTTAAAATTTTAAACTGCAAATAGACTATCAACAAAGCTTGGCCCCTAAAAAACCCCAAAAAAGTTTGAAGGAAAACCCCAACCTTTTTCTTTAATGTTTAACCGGTTAAAAAAAAAAATTTTAAATTAAAGGAAATTTTTTGGCCCCAAAACCCCCGGGGATAAAAACCTTTTGGTGGTTGACTAAAAAATTGCGGGAAAAAAAAAAAATTTTTTTTCCCAAAAAATTTAACTTGCAAAAAAGGTGGCTCTATAAACACAGCTGCCCCCAAAAGTGAAAAAAACACGTTCTAAAATTTTTACGGGATAATAAAAGGTATTTTTTGGCACCTAAAACCTTTGGGGTGCTAAAAAATTTGCTGTATTAAAATTTAACTGCAAGGGGCTATAAAAAAAAACGGACGGGGAAAAATTAAAAAAGAACACCTATCTAAAATGTATACTGAAATAAAAGGGGAATTTTGCACCAAACAAAAAACCCTCGTTCAAAAAAGATCTTTATCCTAAAAAAGGGAAAAAGCAATGTCAAACAAAGTTTTGCTGTAAAATACCCAGTAGTTTTAAAAAGCATGTCTGTGTTCGCCCGGGGGCCCCCCCCCCCCTCCCCCCCGTGACTTTACAGGGGTAATGCCCTTTAAAAAATTCACTGCCAAACTACCTAAACTCAAATTCTGATCTAACAACTTCAAAGGGAAATCACAGCTAAAAGTCGACTGTTTCTGGAAAAAAAAGAATAATTTCGCTAGCTCTTGTGAGCTTTTTGGACAGGGGCAGCGCACGCTACTGCTAGAGATGCTGAACCCAACCTGATATGAAAGGGGGGTTTCTATGTAAAACGAGGCATGTGATTTTTTCCTGCCAATCGCAACCATACACACCCATCATGATTCGCCACAATCTCACCCTGCTCTTTTCTGTAGCTGATTTGCTGGCCCCAAAATGACAGGAAGCCGAAAATGGCGCGTATTAATAATTATGACAAAATTTTAAACCTAAATTTCGCGTGATCTAAAAAATCCGTCAACGAAAACCATGCCATTTTAACTTTACAAATAACGCTCAACACAAACCATTACCAAACCCTTTACAAGGGCTTTTTTCTAATACAGTACGTACATTGAGATTCTTTCTTATATGGCAGGGGGTTAAACCCTCGCCATACCCAAGTTCGTGGATTATATCAATAATAATCAAGAAAATCTAAAATTTACTTGGAAAAGCAATAAAATTGAGATTACATTTTTGGATTTAAAACTGACTGGGAATGTGTCAGATGGTAAAATATACACATGTACACACAGAAAGTTAATTTCAGGTAACGACATACTGTGCGCTTCCAGTTGCCACCCAAAACTGTTAGATAATTACCTTTGGTGAGTTTAACACCAAAAAAAATTTCAGCACGTAGAAGATATAGATTAGGGGAAAAAATATAGATCAGGGATTGGTTTGTAGGGAAAATAAGCCCAGACATATTTACAAAACTATAGCGAAAATGGAAAATAAAAAATAGATCTGAATTATTATATGTTAATAAATTGAGGAACAGTAGTGGGAATTATCAAGTTAGTTTCACTACTCAATACAGTCGCCAATTTAATGATATTGCTTATATAATAAGAAAGTATCATCCCATTCTTTCTCTGAATCCAATATTGTGTAGAATTTTAAAGAATGGATTTAGGTTTGTCTCCACTAAACCACCACAAAAAGGGGTATCTCTCACTGAGTATGCTACCGCATCTACAAGAAAAGCTAGATGGCTAGATTTTAAGGGCTCCTATAAGTGTAGCACAAGTAGATGTAGTCATTGTAAATATATGATAAAAGTAACACTTTTGTTTCTTATACAACTGGAAAAATGTATTCTATTTCTTCTTTTTAAATTTACGTAACCAGGGTGTACAATACGGGTTGGGGAAACCGGTTGCATTATATAGGCTGCACCACTAGGAGTCTCCACATCAGGATCAGGGAGCACATCTATGACATTAGTCATTCGGGCTTTAAAAGCTTATCAGGAGCGTCTAAGCATTTTAAAGATGTGCACTCAGGTAACATAGATCATCTTAGAGTTAAGGCCATTGAAGGGTGCAAAACCCTTTTACGGGGAGGGGACAGGAAAATTACTTATATAAGAGGGCGTAGGATATTTACACTCGACCCGTTATCGAAAAAAGCCTCAATTACAAATAATCTAATTTCCTTATTAATACACAGTTTTGGGGGTTAATGTTTTTTTGGGGGGGTTTTCACATTATTTTTATTTTTTTTTTCTTTTGGGTGTTAATTTCAATAAAAACCAACGGGTTAATTTCGCCCATCTCTATGCTCTTTTTGGCTGCAATTTTTTCATGGACTTTCATGAGTTAATTTCCAGCTGTCTGAGTTAAAGGGAATCTGTCGCCAATTTTTGTTTAATTATTAAATCAAGACCCTGAACCAATTTTTTTCCTCTATCGTTTTTTTTCCCTGATTGTGTTTTCTTATTTGGCCGTCTTTTAAATATTTGGGAAAACTTTGGGGTTTTTGGGGGGGAAAAGAGCCCTCCCCACCATCCCTTTCGGTTTTGAAACCGGCCGCCCCCCCCCTCACCCCCCCTCCCCCCCCACCTGACGTCCCCCTTGGCCCGGGCTTACTACCATGTCAGGGGTCAGATGGTTTTTCCCGGGCCCACAGATGCAAAACCGCTTGAAATTTTAGATGAACGTCTGGCCAGGGCAGGGGGCGGCTTTTCTGCAAAAGAAATGCCCGCTCGCATTGGTATGGGGGGAGGCGGGGCCCCGAGTGGCGGAACCCATCTGTTCCCACCAACGGGAAAAGGCAACATTTCCAAGGGCCAAAAACCTGGCAATGCCCAATAGGCTTTTTGGCTTTGGGGGGTTTGGGTTAAAATGTTCTTTTGCTCCCCAAAACCTGGAAACAGAGGCGGCGCTAACTGGCCGCGTAAAAGCGTGCAGGCGTCAAAAATGTCGGAAGGGAAGGGGGTTTAGGATGGTCTCTGGCGGGTTGCTGGTGTACTTGGGCGACGGTGGAGGCTGAAGCGGAGGCTGATCCCTGATCATGACTCTGAGAGACATGGGCAGCTGAGGAACGCTTGGTAGTGGCGGAGGAGGAGGAGGCGGAGACAGAGGGTGTGACAGTGGATGGAGGCCCGACGTTGCCTCCATTTCAACTCATGCATTCGCTGCATGTGACTAGACATGTTGGTGATGGTTAAACACCTAAGGTTCTTGCCTCGTACTTATGCGTTTAACGGCAAAATGGCAGCATATGACATCGCTGGGCGTGAATCAAGGCTTGCTCCAAAGAAGGCCCGGCTTGAGAGGTCCCTGGACCTTTATTGACGGCGATAAGCGAGGAGCGGGGTTTCCTCTGACCGCGGGCTGTCGGAATCATATCAGTCGGACTTCTGCCGACCACCCCTCTCCTCCCCGGTTTTTTGAGGCGGGTGCTCCCGACTGACAATCTTATCCGCCATCGTCTTCCCCTCGTCCAGTGTGATGAAGCCGCTCGCAAGAGCAAATCTGCTGAAAAAGACCACGTTGAGATCAGCAATGTCGTTCATCAATCATCAGCAACATCAGGTGACTTCATCGTCCTGACCATTCTGCATCCAGGGAGCTGCGGCTTCAAGCAAGAGGGGACTGGTGGCCAGGTCGTAGCCGATCCCGCCCGGGATTTTTTCCCGATTGACCGGGCTTCCTTCTCCTCCTCTGATGGCATCATAACTGGGCGTCAGAGTCATAGAAAATCATTCCTCTTTGCCTCTTGAATCCTTTTAACATGGTCCTTCTGACCCCAACCGCATTTTGTCATCAAAGAGGTCTTCAGAAAATGGAGTTTATCCACAGTGTGGGTACACCTAGAGTTGACATTTGGTCTGGCTCTTGGCTACATGCTTGGCGACGGATGCTTGATGATGCTGATGACGCACATTTTGGCCGGACTGTAGTACGAGAGAGGTAAGACTGCTGGATGTCAGGTGCAATAACCACTGAAGAACAGATTGCGATCGCTGTTTTCGTTACTGAGATTCACAGGGTCAGGCCCTGACCCCAATGCCATGACAAGGCCTGACGGTCCGCTGTCATAGACCGACAATGCCCTGGCTTGCGTGTTGTCGACCAACAACTGAAGAGCACCTTTCTCTCGACACCCTCAACCTCCATGTCTTACCCCCCCTCTTTTGCTCGCTTACCACACATGCATTTCGCTCCATGTTCATAAAGATAAAATTTGAGTAGGGTAATGGAAGAGTTTTGGAACGTCTCTTATTAAAAGGACGCCAAATCACAGCTATTCTCAAATCCCACAAATCAGAAACAAATTGGGCTGAGTATGAAATTTAAGTGGCTAGTACCTGTCTATCAACAAACTTGAGAGCTGACCAAAAGTGAAAAAAGACAGCCTGTCGAAATGAATACGTATAATAAAAGTTTATTTTTTGGCACCTAGTCAGTACACCTGTTGGTGACTACAAAGTTGCAGGATTCATATTTATCACTGAGCAAGGCGTGGCATCTATCAACATACAGCTGGCCTGCGCCAAAGAGAAAAAAAAACACTATCTGAAATGTAATACGGTAATAATAAAAGGTAATTTTTGGCACCTATCAATTCACCTGTGGTGACTAACAAAATTACTGTATTTCAAATTAACTGCAAAGTAGGCTGCTATCAACAAAGAATGACTGACCAAAAGTGGACAAAAACACCTGTCTGAAATGTATACTGATAATAAGAGGTATTTTTGGGCACCTTATCATTACATACCTGTGGTGACTACAAAGTTGATGTGATTCAAATTTAACGCAAGGTGGCTCTATCAACAAAGCTGGCCTGCGCCAAGTGAAAAAAACACGTATCTGAAATGTATACGGGATAATAAAAGTATTTTTTTTGGCACCTATCAATTCCCCTGTTGGTTGACTACAAAATTGCTGTAGTTCAACTATAACGTCAAGGTGGCTCTTTCAACAAAGGCTTGACTTGACAACAAAGTGAAAAAAAGAACACCTGTCTGAAATGTATATCGGATAATAAAAGGTATTTTTTTAGGCACCTATCATCAACCTGTGTGACTTACAAAAGTTTGCTGGATTCAAAATTTAAGCCGCAAAGTAGGATCTATCAACAAGCTTGACTTAATAAAAGTGAAAAAAAAAACACCGTCTGAAATGTATAACGAAAAATAAAAGTTATGTTTTGGCACCTATCAGTACCCTGTGGTGACTACAAAGTTTGCTGGATTCAAATTTAACTGCAAGCTGACTCTATCAACACAGCTGCCTGCGTCCAAAGTGAAAAGAAACACTTATCTAGAATGTATATAGGATAGTAAAAGAGGTATTTTAGTTAGGCACCTATCAAATTTCACACTGTGGTGGACTACAAAATTGCTGTATTCAAAGTTAACTGCAAAGTATATCTATCAACAAATCATGACTGACCAAAAGTCAAAAAAAACACCGTGTTCTGAAATGTATACGGATACTAAAAGGTATATTTGGGCACCAATCAGAAACACGCCTGTGGTGACTACAAAGTTGCTGGATTCAAAATTTAAAAGCTGAAAAGTGTGGCTCTAATCAACCACAGCTGGCCTGCCCCAAAGTAAAAAAACACGAAATCTGAAATGTATACGGGATAATAAAAGGCGTATTTTTTTTCTTGGCACCTATCAACTGTATTGATGACTACAAAATTGCTGTATTCCAAATTTAACTGCAAGGGGCATATACTCAACAAAGCTGGACTGGCGGGCAAATGAAAAAGAACACCTATCTGAAATGTATACTGATATATA
>JAODAL010030597.1:0-49691 GCA_025379985.1 Phyllomedusa bahiana
CGTGCCAGAACGTAAGGAGACAGGGACCCCCCGGGACACTTGTCAAGGGCCCGCGCATCTAAAATTTCTTTGGATAGTGACAGCCGAAAGTCCCCACCCGCAGGGGTGACTTCGGGCTCCCCACCCTTTTGGACCCCCCCCACCGGTCCAAAATGGGACCCTTTTTTTTCCCACTGCTGAAGGAGGACAAACCCCAAACAAATAGGGAAATCCCCGTAGGGTCATTGGGCCCACCCCCAAACCCCTTTAAACCCCCCCCCCCCCCCCCCCCCCCCCCCCCCCCCCGACCACCTTCCCCCCCACCCCCCCCCCCCCCCCACCTACACTAGCCGGGGCGCGGGGGAAGGGGGGGGGGGAGGTAGGAGCAGTACCACCCCCACAGCGCAACCAACCCCTGGGGGTTCACATACAGTTTCCTTCACCCCCATGAGGGGGGCATCCCAGCAGCACAGGACCTGGCAGCCCTGAACCAACAGTGGGGCCTATTTGGACGCACCTCCACCCCAGGTAAAGACCCCGCTGGACTATGCAGCCAAACGGGATTTTTGGGCCGCAACTTGCCATTTTTCGTGGAGAACGTCCTGCCGGGCCAGTATGTGGCATCAGAGGGGTGTTCATGCGCGGGGGGCCACGTTACCCCCGTTTGGGCCAGGAAATGGGAACACTGACCTTTTTGCAAGTGAATTAGGCTGGATCGCCCAGGGTTTCCACACACCAATGCCTCAGGCTCAGTTTACAAACAGCTGTACGCCTCACCAAAACTTTGGAAATGAGTCTGGATTCAAAAATACCTCCCACCCTATTTTGAGCCGCCAACCTGATGCAACACTGCTACAGTTTCCCACCTGCCACCAACCATCTTACCAGGGGCTGGGATTGCCACCCCCCCCCTTTCAAACCTTTTCCCCTTGTGCCTCTGTTTTTGGCCCCTACCCCCAAACCCTGTTTTTGGGCCACCTTTTTTTCCAGAATGTCCCTTTTGCCATGTCTGACCCATGCTGCTGCCGTGACCTACACAGTGCAATGTGCCACCCCCTACTCAGCTGTTGCTCCTGCCGCACCTCCCCACTCGTCATTGTGCCACCTGGCCTACCTTTTTTTTGCCACCTCCAAAAGTCGTGCCCCTGCTGACCTCATCTGCTGTTGTTTTCCCTCCGTCACCCCACACTCTTTTATTGTGCCACCTGTGGCCTCTCCTGTTTTTTTCCACCTCCGAATTCATTGTGCCATTCTGACCTCTGCGCTGGTGGCTGGCCGTGCCCACACTCGGGTTTCATTGTGGCCCCACCTGTGGCCTACTCCCTGTTTTTGCCAATCCAAATGCATTGTGCCACTGTCGCCTCATGCTGCGCTGGGGCTGCTGCCGTAACCTACACCGGGTTTTTTTGGTGCCACTCGGGGCCAACCCTTTTTTCCCACCCCAAATGTCATTGTCCTTTGTTGCCCTCATGTGTGCTGGTGCGGGCCGTACCTACACACTGTGTCAGGGCACTCATTGACCTCATGCTGTTGCTCCCCCATCCCTCCACACTCTGTCATTGTGCCCTCTGTGGCCATTTTGTTTTTGCCACCCCAGTGTCATTGTCCCCTTTTCTGACCCATGCTGCTGCGTGGCTGCTCCCGTGACCACACACTGTTCATTTTTTCCACCTGTGGTACCCCTTTTTTGAAAACCTCCAAATGTCTTTGCCCCCTTGTCTACCTCATCGCTGCTGGGGCTGTTGCCGTGACCTACACCTGTTCATTGTCCCACTCTTTGCCCTCAGCTTGTTCCCTGCCGTCACCCCCAATTTTTGTCTTTGCCATCTTGGCCTACCTTTTTTTTCCCCCCAAATGTCATTGTGCCATGTCGACCCATGCTGCCGTGGCTGCGCCGTGCCCTCACACTGTTAAAATGTCCCGCGTGGCCACCAGGCCCCCCCCAAAAGGGGGGCATTGTCCACCTCTGACCTATCTCGGGCTCTCTGTCACCCCACACTCTTCAGATTGCCCCTGACCCTCACTTGTTTTTTTCCAGGGTGTGCCATGCTTATCAGCAACATCGGTTCATTTTTTTGTAAATTTTCCCCCTTTTAAAAGGCCCATAAATTTTTATAGGAAGCGATTCAAAGCGGCGGGAAATATTGTCATACTAAAACACAAATTGTAAAGACCAAACCAAGCTCCCTCTGCATTTTTAAGCATGGCACAATTTTTCTACACACCCTGACTCTGTGCCCGGAAAAACTTTTTTAAACCGATTGGGCCCGAAGAAATTGGGTAAAATAAATTTTGTCGAAAATTCGGAGAATCCCCCAAAAATCAAATTTTTGAGAAAATCGCCCATCTCTACTCATATGCTAAAAGTGTAAAATAAAAATTTAGAATAAGAATCCCTTAATGGGGTGACGGGAAAAAAAATTAAAAACGTGCAAAAAATAAAATAAAATTAAAAACACATTACATACAAAAATAACAAATTATGCATGTATGGTACTGTAAGGCATAAAAATGACTGTACTAACTTAAAGGGGTTTTATCATTACAAAGATCATGTCTCAGATTATGGGGACAGTAAAAATAAGCTTTTGTAATTGGGTTGCATTACCTCTGTCACTTGGTTTAGCAGATATGAGCATCTCTGTAAATCTGTCTTTTATTTCTGCTGTTGCTGGTCAGAACGCCCCCTGGTCGATTCTCGCACCCTAGACACGCCCCCTGCACTGTGATTGGCTGGCTGACATTTCATTCAGCCTGTTGGGATACGCCCCTAGACAGGAAACGCCCCGGCCACGCCCCCTGCGCTGTGATTGGCTGCCTGCACACTCTGTGTTTACTCCCTCTGAGCTGTTAAAATCGATAGTGAAACCAAGGTCTGCTGGCTCTATGTACATCTCCCAGCTTTAGGGTCAATGTTCTGGGCAATTACTGGCTGTTTAAGGGGCTTTTGCCAAGAGGTTGATTAACCTCCTCACAGATCCAGTCCTTAAGCTGCTACTTGGAAAAGAAGGCGTTCTGTTCCTCAGATCGAATGCAAGCCACGCCTCCTTATGACGTCATCATCTGTAGTGTATAACATAAGGATTCAACACCGTGTCTGTATAAGCTACATGTGTGGTGCAGAGGTTAGGTGATAAGCCCTGCAAGAGAGAGATTTGGGAGTTCAAGCCCCAACAGTAGGTTTTTTTTTTCTTTAAAATTTGTACACATATGTAAAGATATGAAAATATATGTGTAGACATCTATAATTTTATTCATATACACACACAAAGCTCCCCTATATAGTTTCCTATCCTTGCAGTCACACCAAGCACTTCCAACATACGTGATACAATGCATATATTCTGGGGGATGAGACATGATATAGGGGAGCCCTATATGTGTATATATATCATTATAGAGATTAACATATATATTTTAAGTCTCTCTACATATGTGTAGAATTTAGGGGGGAAAAAAAAATACCCTGTGAGGGACTAGAACTCCAAACTCCTTCGTTGTAAAAGCAAAAGTCTAACCACTGCTCTCTCTACCTCTGCACATGTCACTGACAGGAAGCAGAGATCTTTACTTGAAGCTGACATTTGTAGTTGAGCAAAGATCTCTGCCTGTTGTCAGTACAATTTGGATGAACACCACTAGAAGTAACAGCTGCTGGCTTTCAGTTGTGTGTAAACTAAGACATATGACAGGTGCTTGCTGGTGTTTGGAGCCTCAAGGCTGCAGACATAAGCAGGCAGGAGGTTACAGAGCTGTTATATCCAGACAACCTTCTGCATCCCCTGCTTTAAACAAAATGATGATGTCACAGTTCTTCAGTGAGGGGAGACACACCTCCTGGAAGGAGAGACACGCCTGCTGACAGGAGAGACACGCACCTGGATTTCAAACTCAATCTGAGAAAATTAGCTGAACAGCACGAGCAGCTCAAACGATAACACCCCTTTAAATATTAATTTGAAAGGTTATTCAGTGTGAAATACAAACAATATGGAAAAAAACAATTCTAAAGAGTTTTTTTTCAACATTTGTTGAAATTTAAAAGTATTCCTACATTGTGGAAAATATTTAAAAATCCTGCCACATGAGAAAAGGCCTTGTACAGTCATGTCACTGAAAAAATAAAGCAAATACATTTGAAACCAGAAGTTTACATACACTGTATAAAAAGACACATATGCATGTTTTTCTCACTATCTGACATGAAATTAGAATAAACCTTACCCGGTTTAGGTCAATTAGGAACCAAAATTATTTATATTTGCCAAATGGCAGAATAATGAGAGAGAGATAATTTTTAAGGCATTTTTATTACTTTTTGCAAAGTTAAAAGTTCACACACCTTTCATTAGTATTTGGTAGCATTGTCCTTAAACTGTATGACTGGGGTCAAACATTTTGGATATCCTTCCACAAGCTTCTCACAATAGTTGGTAGGAATTTTGGCGCATTCCTCCTGACAGAACTGGTGTAACTGAGCCATGTTTGTAGGTCGCCGTGCTCGCACCTGCCTTTTCTGCTTTGTCCATACATTTTCAATAGTATTGAGATCAGGGCTTTGTGATGGCCACTCTAAAACATTGACTTGGCTATCCTTAAGCCACTTTGTAACCAGTTTGGCAGTATGCTTTGGGTCATTGTCCATTTGGAAGACCCATTTCCACCCAAGCTTTAACTTATTGGCTGATGTCTTGAGATGTTGCTTCAGTATTGCCACATAATCTTCTTTCCTCCTAATGCCATCTATTTTGTGAAGTGTACCAGTCCCTCCTGCAACAAAACAACCCCACAACATGATGCTGCCACTGCCTTATTTCACAGTTGGGACGGTGATCTTAACGATGGTCATTATGGCCAAACAGTTCAATTTTAGTTTCGTCAGATAACAGGACATGTCTCAAAAAGTAGGTATTTGTGCATTTGCAAACATTAATCAGGCTTCTTCCTGGCAGAGTGGCCTTTCAGCCCATGTTGATACAGTACTCTGTATCTCTGTAGATAATGACACAATCTTACCAGCTTCCGCCAGCATCTTAACAAGGTCTTAGGCTTTTGTTCTAGGGTTTCTATGTACATGTCAGACCAAAGTACTTACAGTGCCTTGCGAAAGTATTCGGCCCCCTTGAACTTTTCAACCTATTGCCATATTTTAGGTTTCAAACATAAAGATATAAAATTTTAATTTTTTTGTGAAGAATCAAAAACAAGTGGGACACAATGCTGAAGTGGAATGAAATTTATTGGATATTTTAAACTTTTGTAAAAAATAAACTGAAGTATTATTCAGCCCCTTTACTTTCAGTGCAGCAAACTCACTCCAGAAGTTCAGCGAGGATCTCTGAGTGATCCAACATTGTCCTAAATGACTGATGATGATAAATATAATCCACCTGTGTGTAATCAAGTCTCTGTATAAATGTATCTGCTCTGTGATAGTCTCAGGGTTCTGTTTAAAGCGCAGAGAGCACCATGAAGACCAAGGAACACACCAGGCAGGTCCGTGATACTGTTTTGTAGACGTTTAAAGCCAGATTTGGATACAAAAAGATTTCTCAAACTTTAAACATCCCAAGGAGCACTGTGCAAGCGATCATATTGAAATGGAAGGAGTATCAGACCACTGCAAATCTACCAAGACCCGGCCGTCCCTCTAAATTTTCATCTCAAACAAGGAGAAGACTGATCAGAGATCCCCGCACGTCCTCTAATCTACTCGCAGCCCTTGACCCGACGACAGAGGAAGAAGTGTCCAGGCTTCTCCTGTCTGCTCGCCCCACCACCTGCTCTACTGACCCCATTCCATCCCACCTCGTCCAGTCTATTTCTCCAGCTGTCCTCTCTCACCTTACTGCTATCTGTAACCTCTCTCTCTCCACTGGGATCTTTCCATCTTCCTTCAAACACGCCATCATAACCCCTTTACTAAAAAAAGCCCTCTCTGGACCCGTCCTGTGCTGATAACTACCGACCAGTCTCTAACCTGCCCTTCATCTCTAAACTCCTGGAACGCTTGGTCTACTCTCGCCTAATCCGCTATCTCTCTGCTAACTCTCTTCTTGACCCGCTGCAATCAGGTTTCCGCACCCTACACTCCACGGAAACTGCCTTAGTTAAAGTCTCAAATGACCTCCTAACAGCAAAATCTCAGGGTAACTACTCATTGTTGCTTCTCTTGGATCTCTCTCTGCAGCATTTGACACTGTGGATCACCAACTTCTCCTCAGCATGCTCAGCACCATTGGCCTCCAGGACACCGCTCTCGCTTGGTTCTCGTCCTACCTCTCTGACCGCTCCTTCAGTGTCTCATTTTCTGGTTCGACCTCCTCTCCTCTTCCTCTTGCTGTTGGAGTTCCTCAGGGATCAGTTCTAGGTCCTCTCCTCTTTTCATTGTACACAGCCCCCATTGGACAAACCATCAGTAGATTTGGCTTCCAGTACCATCTCTATGCGGATGACACCCAATTAGACACCTCCTCCCGTGACATCACTCCAGCCCTGCTACAGAACATCAGTGACTGTCTGTCCGCTGTCTCTGACATCATGTCCTCTCTCCATCTGAAACTAAACCTCACTAAGACTGAACTTCTTGTCTTTCCGCCATCTCCTAACCAACCCCCCCCTGCTATTTCTGTTTCTGTATGTGGTTCCACTATTTCTCCTAGGCAGCAGGCCCGGTGTCCAGGGGTTTTATTTAATTCTGATCTGACCGTCCCCCCATATATCCAATCCCTTGCCCGCTCCTGTCACCTGCACCTCAAGAATATCTCCAAAATCCGTCCATTTCTCACTGTGGAAACGACTCAAACTCTCATTACTGCTCTTATTCTTTCTCGTCTTGACTACTGCAACTCCTTGCTTATCGGTCTCCCTCTCTGCAAACTCTCCCCTCTCCAATCTGTCCAGAATGCAGCAGCCAGGCTTGTCTTTCTCTCCAGCCGCTATACTGATGCCTCTACCCTGTGTCAGTCACTGCACTGGTTGCCCATCTAGTACAGGATAAAGTATAAACTCAGCACTCTCACCCATAAAGCTCTCCACAGCGCTGCTCCTCCCTACATCTCCTCCCTAGTCTCTGTCTACCGCCCTACCCGTGCTCTCCGCTCTCTGGATGATATCAGACTACATCCTCATCATCAGAACCTCCCATGCCCTCCTACAAGATTTCACACGTGCGGCACCAATTCTCTGGAATATGCTATCGCAGGCGATCAGGCACATTCACAACCCTCAAAGTTTTAAGAGGTCCCTGAAAATACATCTTCTCGGTCTGGCCCACCAAGATCCCTAACTGCTATCACACACATCTGTCACTCCCTGCACTTGGGCACTCACAGGCACTTATCTGTATATAGATGTACAGTCTGGGTCGCAGATTCATCCATTTTTAATGTAAACCACCCCCTATTTATGTAACATGGCTGGATCATTGTACACTTATCACTTCTCGCCGTATGTTTCACCCATACACCCTAATAGATTGTAACCTCTCACGAGCAGGGCCCTCACACCTTGTGTCTCATTTGTAAGTACTTTTAATGTGTAATGACTGTATGTTTACCCTTGAATTTGTAATGTGGTGCCGAATATGTTGGCGCTATAGAAATAAAGATTATTATTATTATTATTATTATTATTATTATCAGAGATGCAGCCAAGAGGCCCATGATCACTCTGGATGAACTGCAGAGATCTACAGTTGAGGTGGGAGAGTCTATCCATGGGACAACAATCAGTGGTACACTGCACAAATCTGGCCTTTATGGAAGAGTGGCAAGAAGAAGCCATTTCATAAAGATATCCATAAAAAGTCTCATTTAAAGTTTTCCACAAGCCACCTTAGAGACACACCAAACATGTGCTCTGGTCAGATGAAACCAATATCGAACTTTTTGTCCACAATGCAAAGCGATATGTTTAGCGTAAAAGCAACACAGCTCATCACCCTGAACACACCATCCTCACTGTCAAACATGGTGGTGGCAGCATCATGGTTTGGGCCTACTTTTCTTCAGCAGGGACAGGGAAGATGGTTAAAATTGATGAGCAAATGGATGGAACTAAATACAGGACCATTCTGGAAGATAACCTGTTGGAGTCTGCAAAAGACCTGAGACTGGGACGGAGATTTATCTTCCAACAAGACAGTGATCCCAAACATAAAGCAAAATCTACAATGGAAGGTTCACAAATAAACAAATCCAGGTGTTAGAATGGCCAAGTCAAAGTCCAGACCTGAATTCAATTGAGAATCTGTAGAAAGAGCTGAAAACTGCTGTTCACAAATGCTCTCCATCCAATCTCACTGAGCTCGAGCTGTTTTCCAAGGAAGAATGGGCAAGAATTTCAGTCTCTCGATGTGAAAAATTGATAGAGACATACCCCAAGCGACTTGCTGCTGTAATCACAGCAAAAGGTAATGCTACAAAGTATTAACCTAAGGGGGCTGAATTTTGCATGCCTCACTTTTCAGTTTTTTATTTTTTTACAAAAGTTTAAAATATCCATTAAATGTCCATCCACTTCACATTTATGTCCCACTTGTTGATTCTTCACAAAAAAATGTAAATTTTATATCTTTATCTTTGAATCCTGAAATGTGGCAAAAGGTTGAAAAGTTCAAGGGGGCCGAATACTTTCGCAAGGCACTGTACATCTCTGAGACACAGAACCCATCTCTTTTATGAGTGGTATGATGACTGAACATTCCCATCTTGCTTGTACTTGTGTATAATTGTTTGTACAGATAAAAGAGGCACCTTCGGGTATCTGGAAATTGCACCCAAGGATGATCCAGACGTGTGCATGCCCACGATTCTCTTCTCGATATCTTGGCTGACTTCTTTAGACTTTCCCATGATGTTACACACAGAAGCAGTGTGGTGTGAATTAAAATACATCAACAAGTGCATCAGAAGCTTCCAAAGACATGACATCATCATATGGGCTGTCCCAAATTGTTTAAAGGCATAGTAATCCTAGTGTATGTAAACTTTAGACTTTAGAGAAAGTAATACAAATACCTTAAAAAATTCTCTCTCTCATTGTTCTGGCATTTGGCAAACATAAATAATTTTGGTAATCCTAATTGACCTAAAACAGGTAAAATTTATTCTGATTTCATTTCAGATAGTGAGAAAAACATGCATATGTGTCTTTTTATATTGTTTATGTCAACTTCTGGTTTCAACTGTACATGCCAACATAGCAATCAAAAACTTGTCATTTAGATCTTTCCAGGCTTGGTTGTTAAAGGGTTAAAAATGCTAAATTTGGAAACTATTGATAACAGTGAACAGGACATAATTGTGCCCAACTGTTTGTTGGACTACAGAATTCTGCATGTTCTTGTAATGGTTTTGCAAAACATTTTTAAAGAATACATGTGTGAATCTCTTGCTGATCTATTCTATTTTAAGGCTGGCACTACAAGTCTAAGGGCAGGTCTTAAAAATATTTTTTTCCCACTGAAGAAAGGACAGAAAGGGAGGCTCATGCTGCAGTAAGTTTCTTTTACAGGCAAACACAGGACAGTCAGCAAGAGAAAGGGGTAAGTGTCAGAGTTCCTGGGATGCAGAAAGATTTCTCCGTATTTTTCTCAGTTTTATTATGAGACAATGTGGTATGAGGGAGATTGAAGGACAAAATGATGAAATGTTCTAAAAATCTTGTAATGTATTTTCTATGTTTAATATTCCTATAGAGAGCATTCTTATAATACAATCTTGGTTCACCTAATATAGGCCCAGACAATCACAGGCCTTATGGTTATATTGAAACATGCCCCCTCTTTTTGTTGATGCCTCCGGGATAAATTTCAAATGCCCAGCTGCTGTGTTGTTCCTATTCAAGAAGGGGTTAATTAATAAAAAAAAAAATTCAAATCATATTGGAATCAAAAATTGCAGTCTAAAAGAAATAACTTTTTGATTATTGAAAGTTCATAGTACACCCTGCATAACACTGACGTGATTGAAGCTGCCAGGTAAAGCAGCCATGCAATATGAAGCTCATTTTAATAGTGGATAATACCCAGGACTAAATTAGAGTCAAGATAGATGTCTCTCATAAATTATAAGGGTCATGGATTTGTCTGTCAGGCCGGTATTGGCCGCAGCAGAGCACAATATAGTGCGGAATTGAGTTGTGACAAGTAACCTTGATTGATTTGTAGAGCTATGGTTTTCATTTTAGCCGAGGAAGCATATTTATTGTTAACGGAGTCCGAGGAAATGCTGATATGACCTTTTCTGAAAGTTAGTGTGAAAAAAAACTTTAACATGAACAATTTCTTCAACAAAAAGAATCTATTTTACCGTTAAATATATTGCTGCTTTTTATCCGCTGAAACTGCTGAACTTGTAATATGTTTTTGCTTATATTTTCATTTAGATCTATTGCCTGTTTAAGTTTCTAACCTGTATTTTTTTTAAATTCCTTTGGAGATATACTGTAGTGCTTGCTTCATAAACTATTTTAAATAGGCCATAACACAAATAAAATTAAATGAGGCATAAAATAGAGAACACCTGTGCATTTGGCCAATTGGCTTTAAAGATAAGAAATTCTAACTAACGAGAATATTAAGCATTATGTTTTTTGTAATATATAGTTCTTCTCTTCTTTTAGTGTATTTAGTAAATTTCTTATGACAAGAATTTCTCTAATTATGAAAACCACAAAAGTCTTAAAGATGTCTTAACCATAACTTTCTGAGAATGTTCAGGACTTCAGTTCCTCAAGATACAAATTCAATAGATGAATAAATGAATAAAGCTAACAATTGGCTGCATACACGTACAAACCACTTAAGGACACATGTAGGTACATTCAGCATAAAGAACTCCCGACAGAGTATTGTAAAATTATGTTTTTATTCCAGCTATTCATCTTGCACCCCTCATCTTGGGTTATGTTGAGTCAAGTGGGAAGGTAAGCAGGGAAACATCAGTTTGACTACAATAAAGTACAGTACTAACATAGTTTTGGTATAGTCAGCTGTGGAGTACAGAGTCAGTTCATCAGGCACTCTGTATAAAGAAATATCCTCAACTAGAATAAATACTGCTAGGGGAAAACACCTCCATACATACAGCATCTAATGGAACATTTTACACCTTTTAAGTTTATTAGTTTTGTATGGAAATAGAAAAAAACCTCCATATGTCTAACTAGGGAAGCAAAGGAGACAAATGAAAGTATGAAAGGGAAACTATATACCTCTATCAGAAGCCTTTTCATGATTATATGACTGTACAAAAGGGAGTTAAAACAGCATTGTGCATTACACAATGCTGTTTTATTAACATTGACAACAAATAACAAATCAAAGACATGTAAATGAATTAAGATCTTACAAAATTAAAAGTTATTAATGTTACTTTCTTAACCCCTTACTGATATTTGACGTACTGGCATGTCGTAATGCCGGTAGGAGAGTATGGAGCGTATATTCCATATGCGACGGGTGCCTGCTGATTAATACAGTTGGCACTGGCTGCCAACTTCAGGGATTGGAACCGGTTTTGATCCTTGCTGATTAACCCTTTAGACACAATAGCGATTGTAGCAACGCTCCACAGCAGCTGAAAGCCTAATGAAGGCTTCCATAGCTGCCATGCAAGCGCTTCTATTAGAACTAATAGAACTGCAATCTTGGTACAACCTTCTGCCTTATTTATATAAGTGATTGCACCAATAAGGGCCAAATATCCTAGGGGGACCACATGTTAAAAAAAAGAAATAAAATTATAAAAATAACAAATATTAAAAGTTCAAGACACCGCTTTCGCCATTTTACATATAAAAGAATAAAAAAGTTACACAAAATTAGTACTAACGCGTCCGTAAAAATCTGATCTATTAAAATATAACATCATTTATCCTGTATAAGGAATACCATAGAAGAAAGAAAGTTCTGAACACCAAAGTTGTGGTTATAATAAAAATAATGATAATCTTTATTTATACAGGGCCAACATATAACGCAGCACTTTACAATTTAGGGGGTATAAGTACAAACAAAAACAAACAAAATACAGAAAAAGCTACTTACAAATCAAACACAATGTGTGAGGTCTCTTCTTGCGAGAGCTTACAATTAGTGATGAGCGATTCGGCCGATAATCTGCTTCGAGTTGATTCCAGATTTTGTTGAATCATCTCCGGATGTTCGATCCTCAATTGCGATTAATCTTTGATTCCCATTAAAGTCTATGGGAGAGGAAGAACAGGTTCATTTTTACAACTAAACAAGTGAGGTGAAGCTGGAATTAACATCTACAACAGTAAACTGGATACGTGGTACATCTCAGTTAAGACAATTAAGCTACAAGAGTCACAGAAAAAAATTCACAGGCTAAAATAATCCATTTCCGTTCAATGAACTAACTGAAAAATGATGAGGGTGGCGTACCCACAGCCCGGTACACTGGTTTGCAAACTTGGGAAAGGGGCCCCCCTTTGACACAAAACAAGACAAAACAAGACAAAACAAGACATGGAAATGACACATGGTAACTAGCAGGAGACCCCTATCACTTTTTGCATCAGGGACCAACAACTTGTCATATATATGTTGGCAGCAAGAACATCCCAATGGGGAGCGCAGAGGTTCAGCTGGAAGGGCTCAAGTTAGAGTGGATTTGGTGAGAGCCAGGGTTGCCGTCAGTCATCTATTAACCGTTTCATGGCCACATTCAGCTAAACCAAATGAGGCACCCTCCTATTTCACCGTTGTTTGAGATGAGAAATCTGAGTAATATAAATGCTTACGTGCACCCCACAACACAGGGACACCCGTAACTCAGACTGTGGTAGCCGCTAGCAACGCAGAAATAAAATTAAGTGCTATTTCACCATTGTTTGAGATGAGAAATATGGGTAATATAACTGCAGATTTGCACTCCACAAGAAAGGAACACCCTAAACTCTGTGATGGCAACACAGAAATAAAATTGGGGGCTATTTCACCGTGGCCTGAGAAGACAAAAATGTCTGATGCAGGAACTGCTCCCCCCGAACCAGGCGCGCTCCCCCCGAACCACCCTCTCTCCCCATCCCGCAGCTGTGCTGTTCAGAGCTCTGGAGCTGTTTTCAAATCTCTAACTAATACTAACTAGAATTCTGTAATCTTGCTCTACCCTAAACTAACTACTCTATCAAGGATCCTTTTCAGTTGTAAAAAACCGTTTTTCAAAATCTCTATAGCTTTTAAAAAAAACTATAGAGAGACAGCACCCATTTGTTGGCGTAAAAAGTAAGGGCGTGATAGGAGTGCAGAATAGTAAAATGAGGCCCCTGTGATTTCAGCAGAAAAATAAAATCCGTAAAACCCCCACGGTGACGTTTTTTTCACCCCCATGTGTTCTGGCTGATTGGCGGGCTCCAAAATAAAGGGAAAGCGCCAAAAAAGGGCGTTTGGAATCCGCATGTTGATTATTGATCAGATTTTAAGAAAAATAATTCTTCACGCGGAACCAAGATTTTTTAGGTGAAAATTCCCCGTTTCAATTTTTGTTCAATTTTCACGTCAACACAAAATTTACACTCAAATTTAGGGATATTTGGTGAACGCGGTAAAAGTGTAGGTTTTTTCCGTGATCCCCCATTTTACATAAAAAGGAGGGGGGTTTTTATAGATGCCCCCCGCCCCTGTTCGGGTCGCGGGGCATCCCCACCCCTGGGGGCATCTCCCGCACTCTGAACGGCACTTACTCTCCCACACCTCCTGTTCCCGGCCCCGTGCGGCACTCCCTGTTTGCACCGCTGTACTGCAGTCGGGTTAAAGGGACGTGCGCCGAGTTTGGGGTTTTTCATCGGGTGCTGCCCCTGTCAAGATGTTTTAAATCAGGTGTGGAAATTATTTTTTTTTCCACCCCTTTTTTATCCTTTTAAATGCCTCCCCCCAAATTTTTTTGTTATTATTGCTGCCAACACCGGGAGTGAAAAGAATCCCCTTTACACTTTGGCGGGGACAGAAATCTAATTTTTTAACCAGTAATTACTTTCCTTTGACGTTTTTAACACAGGCTATTTTATCATACAGATTGGGTTTTAATTGGTGGTCGCTAAAGACAATTTTAAAAATTTGATGTACGTATAAGCATTAGCTGAAATAACACTTTTCCAAATCTCCTTGTTTTTATCTGGGGGGAGAGGAAGGCCTTGAATCTTTTTTGCTGTTACAGACAGCTCTGTCTCAAGGAAAGCTTTGTGGAGATATTTTTTTTCGATAAGGATGTATACATAAAGCATTTAAAAAATATCGATGACTTAATAAAAATTTTAATGATGAAAAGATTTGATGTTTTTTTTTAAAATTTCCAAATTTTGACGTCCCCCCCAAAAAAACATCAAAATCTGTTCGAAAGCTCCCCCCTAAGCGTGAAATGATGATTGAGCTTTTCCCCCTAAACTGAAAAAGAAGGAAAAAGGTCACTCCCCTTAGCGCATGGAACGGTGGAGGGGGGTGTTAAACCCCCACGGGACCACTGCCAGGCTTGCTCAAGGGGCGTAACCAAGAACCGCCCCCCCTCCTGCGAGCCTTTTTAGGAAAGGGATGACATTGACCAACGGCCGGCCGGGTTGCCACCTCGACCCGTCCCCCGGGGGGGGAGGCAATCTATGGATTGTTTCAATTTTAAAACCCCACAATGATTCGGGAAAGTCATGAGGGAGGTGGGCTTTTTTTTTTCACTAATTTTTGAAGCATTCGGGTAAAAAAATTATCAAACCTCTGTATTATAATAGATGTAAAAAACCAGTTCACACTTTTGTTGATTGTTATCTGGGGCGTAAAATGTTCAAACCCTTTACCTGATCCCTAGCTTTTTTAATTTAAACAGGCACCCCCCCTTTTTGTTCCCCCCTTTCATTTTTTTCACAAATCCAGATAGACAAACATATAAAGGATAAGGGGAAAAGTTATAATGACTTATTGGTGAATGCACCCAGGTGGGTCTTTTCCCTTTAAATTTCAATGAGGGTTGGGGGAACTCAGGGAGTTTGGTATGGTCAAATTGGGTCCCGAGAATCATGAGTGTTTCTTTCACCCACACAAATCACCAGGGGTTTTAGCTTTGATCAGGTTTTGGGTCTGGGAAGAAAGGGAAAAACATGGCATGGATTAGTTTCAATTCATTACACAAAATTTATAACATAATTTACGGCTATCATTCCTGCACTCCAAAATCTATTTGTGAAACCTCCTTAAATCTGGGGAGGCCCCGAGAATACAAACTCCTGAAAGTGAGACCAGTCGGCTATCGGGGAGTTTTTGACAGAAAAGAGTTCAATGGGTAGGATTCGGGCCAGGGGAAGAGTGTTTATTTGCTGCTTTCACATTTTTTGTTCTTCATGGTGGCGTTTTATTTTTCCACTTTTTGCTGAATTGGGATGGTTTTGGGAGTTGCGCCGAGGGCACTTTTACTAGTTTCCAAATTTTTTTTTGGTTACTTCTCAGTGAAAGGCAGGTCCCCTTGGTCAATTAATTAAAACCCCAGGGGGGCCCCAAATCTGCATATCAATTCAGTCAATTTTTCTTCACAGTGGGGTTTGACGTCTTTGGTAAACTGGGTAGACTTTAAAGGGCCCTCCTGGGGAAAATATCCTCCACTAAATAAACTACTTGTATTTTCCACTCTTGGTAAATTTTAATGTGTTCAATCTGGATCCCCGGGGGGGATATAGTGTTTAGCCCAAAAAGCTTCTTGGTGTTGGCATCATCCCCCTGGGTTAAAAGTATTGATATTTTTACAATTTTTAGCATAGTTATTTTTCCGTGGAAATGAAGATTCCCGGGTGCTAGGTATATCTTTTGATAGAAAAATCATTGTTAGTTCCTTGTGGGGGATACCATGACCCATTTTACTAATGGATTAATGCCCCCTTTGGGAAACAAAGTTATTGTCCCCCCTTTTCCCCTAGAATCCATCTTTGGTGTATCTTGCTACAAAATTTCCCCCCCATCTTTTCCTTTCCCCTTTGGGCTGTTTTTGGGTTTTTGAGATTTTCCAAAAGTTAACACCCCGATTCAATGCA
The DNA here is from genome assembly GCA_025379985.1 of Phyllomedusa bahiana. Classification (NCBI taxonomy): domain Eukaryota; kingdom Metazoa; phylum Chordata; class Amphibia; order Anura; family Hylidae; genus Phyllomedusa; species Phyllomedusa bahiana. The sequence goes on from JAODAL010030597.1 coordinate 16,018, forward strand.
CTTGCCTTAATTCTTTCTTCTTGTTTCTCCTATTTTTTTCCTTCTTTTTTTTTATTTCACTTTTCTTTCCCCCTTTTTTTTTTTCTTACCTTCTTCTTTTTTTTTTTTTTTCCCCCTTTTTTCTACCTTTTTTTCCCTTTTTTCTTTTTACTTTTCCTTCTTTTTTTTCACATTTTTCCCCTTTTTTTCTTCTCACATTCTCCCTTCCTTCTTCTCCAAATTACTTCCCCTTTTCTCTGGGTCTGGTCACCATAACAGCCCCTCCTGCTTCCTCTCGAATCCTGGGAAAAAGAGCTGCGGCCTTTGCAGCCAAGCTGTCTGTAGGTCCCCTTTCTTCCCCCTTCTTATTCTTTTAGGGGTTTAGTTTCAAAACGTCACTTGAGTGGAAAATTGGAGAGCATGCATCAGAGTCGAACGGGGTTTTTGATTCTTGAAAGGCGTTCCACTACTGTTGGAAACCTTGCTTGGCCCCCCTTCAGGCCAAATATACTACTCCGACATGTAGGCTGAGTCGGTGTTATTTATGGTCTTCTCTTCGGCGAGCTCACAATTCCGTTACGCCCAGATTTTACCCTTTTCGCTGTGAAAAACACTTTTCAGCTCACTGATATAGAGATTAATAGTAACCTTTTTTTGAGGTTGCGAGCAAGGAACTCCCCCGTCAGCTTTACTCGGGAGAGCAGCAGGGAAAAGGGATAAAATGTATCTCCGCTTGCTTAGAAGTAGCAAATTTAACGATGATCCGCAGCTTTACTTTTTTAAAAAAAAAAAAATATTAATATTCCATTTAAAAAGGGTTAAACAGGGTAGGAGAGTTGTAATACAGCACCCCTTCACGATTGCACACCGTCAAGTAATTGACTTCCTAATATAATCCCTACTCCTCAAAGTTTTTAGTAGTACCCTATCGTAAACCTACGCTTGAATTCTATGCTGTTTGGGGTACTTTATGTCATCCACCACATGTCATTAAAAACAAAACCGTAGGGAATCATTAAACTAAAAGAAATACTACTACTGCAGCAAATTCCTAAACCAAAAAAAAAATCACTTCATTGAAAGAACGGGGTATAGCATGGTACTCGACAAGCAAAAAAAAAAGTAGAAAAAAAAATCACGTAGCAACTATTTTAAATTTAAAGAAAAATAAAAAAAAATACACCAAAACAAAATGTGCAAAACTACTTTCCCTTACCAGTTTTCACCGCAATAAAATAAAATCTTTTTTTATCTCAAAAAAACCAACCCCTTCTCCCCCAGGCACCAAAATTTGTCTACTATACTTAAAAATGGGGATAAAAATTTTTTATCCAAAACAGGTCCTCTATTGGATCCATCTTTTTCCAATCTTTTCTTTCTGACCAAAACAAAAAAGAAAAAAATTTGGCTTTTTTCCTGGTCCCCCAAGGTAACCATTAGGTGTGGTCACGACATTTTGTAAATAGGTTTTGCAAATATATGCAAACTACTGATACCTTTGTATCTCCCTGTTACAAAAAAGAAACAATATCAAAATTTCCCGTTAACTATATCAAGTTTATTTTTCAAACAGACAAAATATTGTTTTGTTAAATCAGATTACATGGCAATTAAAAATCACACCTTACATACCATGGCATGTACAAGATCCTCTCATTAAAAAATTCCCCCCCGCATCATACAGACAATATATTTCTGAATCCCCATTAAGCATGAGTGAAATTTTCTTGGTTATGTTCATCCTGTAATCTAAACATTTTTTTTCATAGAAAAAACAATGCAGCGGACACTACACAATTATGAAAAAAAGTGGGTATTTAAGGTAATTGAAAAGTTACACAAATCCATTAGAGGATGGCCAATTATTAATAAGAAATAATAAAGTTTTTTTTTATTTAGCCCAGAGAGGCCAAAATGGAATAATTTTTTGTATTAAGGTCTACTTTCAACAACCACGGCCTAAAATTGTAACGTCATGATCTGCTAATCAATACTAAGTGCTTTTTTTTTCCTCCTTTTCCTTTTTTTTGTTTTTTTTTAAAATCCAATTATAATGAAATGCATATATTATTTAAAAAAAAAAACATATTTGATAACGTCTGGTCAATACCAATGGGTTTTAAACACTCTTGCCGGGACAAAGCCTTTTATAAGTGGGTTTTGGTCTTGTGGCAGTTAAAACCATGGGGCCAACAAATGATGAAGAACTATGTCTAAATTAAGTCCCGAAACCGTCCCCCCCCGTGCAAATCTGTAGCACTGGTGCCTTGTATTACAACCTCTCCTACCCTGTAAATTAAAAAATCACCATTTTTTTTAATGGGAATATTAATTACATTTATTTTTTTTTTTTATTTTTTTGGTAAAAGTATAAGAAGCTTGCGGAATCATTCTTGCTTTTAAGCTACTTTTTTCTAAGCAAGCTGGAGTATATTCATTTTTTAATGGCCAGAGTTCCCTTCTTGGGCTGGCCCATTCTCCGAAGGTAAGAATTGCAGCCCTTCCAACGTTTTCTTGCAAGGTAACCACAACAAGCAAATCCTGTATGGAATCGTTTCCCCCCTTGATCATCCCGCATTATTTCCTGGAATCCATCTGTGAAGAAGAACCCATAGTCCTGGATCTCTCCAACTTTGATGTAGAGACAGTAAGAAGATGGAGGGTTTTCAGCCCTCCATTTTTGTTTCAAGACAGTCCCATGAAAAGAAAAAAGGTATTTTCATCCCCGGCAAAGTCTGGGTTCCCCTTTCTCATCTTGTGGTAGACTGAAATCTTCCATCCCTTTTCCCCCCTTGGAGAGAGGAAATGCCCAGAGTGGTTTTGGGTTGAGAGAAGTTACATCTCTTTTCAAAAGTGGACATTTATCAAGGGCAATTAGTTGTTTTTTGGACGATGTTTATTTTATCCGACCAAAGTTGACATTCGGCAAGGTTTTTTTATGGTGATTCAGGAAATTTTTAGATCATGTGGCGATACTTAAGCCTAAAATCTGTGCATCATCTATTTAAGAAATCTGCGCCATTTTTTTTTTCGGCGCTTCCCTGTAAAATTTTTTGGCGGCCAGCCCCCCCAAATGCAGATTACAGAATAGAAGCAAGGTTGAATTTTTTGTGTGGTTCCGAACGTCCCCATGACTGGGAATGTGTAAATGGTTGGCGATTGCTGGGAAAATCACATTACCCTAATGGTCCCGTTATTTTTTTAACATAGAACAGCGTTTTTCCACTGTCCAGCCTCAGTGTCTCCTCAGCGTCACTTCATAGGAGTAGGAAAAAAGAAAAAACGTTGGCCCGTCCTTGCACTGTGGCCACCCCACAAGCGAAATTATTTCTAATTTTCTGCCCACAGAGTAACCTCTACTATTTAGCGGTGAATTTCCTTTTAACAATTTTTAGTAGATTTAAGGAGAGGATTTGGAGAAGATTTTTTGTGAATGTAGTTTAGGTAGAGAAATTTTTTTTAAAGGAGCCATCTAACCGCTGTAAAAGTCCACGGGTGGGGACCGGGGACGGGGGGGGCCCGCGGGCGACACACAAGGTTCGCAAGCCTTCTATAAAAGAGACACTGCTAAAAGTTTCCAAATTCACCAAGACTTAGTTGTAGAACCCCATTGCACTGCAATATCTATTATTTAATTTAACCAGTTTTGCTATTGAAAAATATTATTCCTTTTTTCCCTGATAATTGGGAAATCCCTGAAACTATATATTTAGGGATACAACATCATTTTCTAGTAAACTGCAGGTCTCCCTGTGTTTTTAGGTGGCAAACCTCCCCCACTTTTTATTTAATGTTATCATTAAATACATTCACCCCAGAAATAAGGTGTTTTCCCATTTTCAATTTTTTTAAAACTAAAACCCATTTTCCCCCTTTGTTCATTCATATCCCACCCTTTGCAAAATAAATTCCTAAAACAACAAATGTTTTTATAGTCAAACCACAACATGACTCACAAAACGTTTAAATTGAAAGGTGGCAAAAAAATACCGTGGTATTTATATGAAAACCATAAACAGAAGTATACATGTTTTTTTTTTTTTTTACTTTGTGGGGGCGCACCAACAGCTTTTTGTTTTCATTGACGCCACCAAGCAGCTTTGCCCCCACGTAAATCTGAAACCAGCAATTTTTTAATAGTCACCACAGGTTGGGGAATAGAAAGGTGCCAAAAAATACCGTTGTATTTAATAACTAAAATCATAACAGAATACGTGGTTTTTTTTTTTTTTTTTTGGTCATTTGCGCACTACAGCTTTTGTTCATTGACGCAGCTTTTGCAACGTAAAATCTGAAAACACAAAATTTTTTTAAAGTCCACCACAGGTGAATTTTGAAAGGGTGCAAAAATACAATTTTTCTTATATTATCCCCGAAATTACATTTCAGATACGTGGTTTTTTTTTTTTTGACTTTGGGCGCACTTACAAGCTATTGTTTCATTGGAACGCCAGCTTGCATGTAAATCTTTAAACCAGCAAAATTTTTTATATAGTCCCCACCCCAGGTTGGAAATTGAAAAGGTGCAAAAAAAATACCGTGTATTAATACGAAAACATGAAACCTCGTTTTTTTACTTAAATAGAAAACAGCGTTTCCTGTTTTTTCAGCCCTCAGTGGGTTTCTCTCCAGCGTCTCTCATAGGAAAGTAGACTTGGGGCGCTCCTGGCCCCCTGTGGCCACTTTCCCAGCGGAAAAAATTTAAATTCTATTCCTGCTAACAGAGAAACATCTACTATTAGCTGTGATTCCCCTTATCAATTTTTTTTAGTTTTTTTTATATTTTGAGAGATTTGGGAAAATTTTTATGTAGTTTTTTTTTTTAGGTTAAAGAGAAATTTTAAAAAGGGAAAGCATCCTAACCCGCTGTAAAGTCAACGGTTGGAGCGGAGGGGGGGGCCCCCCCCGCGGGTGAATCACAAGACAAGCTCTAAATAAAGAAAGACTTTGGGATAAAGTTCACCAAAGACCCTTAGTGGGTAGACATTGCAATAGCTGTTATTTTATTTATTATTGGGACCAGTTTTTTTCCTATTGAAAAATATTTTCCCTGGATTATTGTGCAGCCGGGGAACTTTTATAGAATACATCAGCATCTTTTCTTAAGTAAACTGCAGGTCCCCCCCCCTCTTTTTGTTTAGGTGCAAAACTCCCACCCTTTTATTATTAATCAGTATACATTTCAGAATAGGGGTGGGTTTTTCATTTTTTTGTTTTTTCAATTTTTGCCCATTCCAAACCTTTTGTTGAATATATTCCAACCTTTGTAACTTAAATTAGAATCCAGCAAGTCATCACAGGTATTTTGGAATAGGTGGCCAAAAAAATACCTTGTAATATCCGAAATAAATTTTCAGATACCTGTTTTTTTTTTTTTGTTATTACTTTGGGGCGCACTAACAGCTTTTTGTTCATTGGCGGCACCTTTGCCACTTAAATGTGAATACTTTGCAAATTTTTTTTTTTTAGTCACCACAGGTGAATTGAAATAGGTGCCCAAAAAAAAAATTTTAACCTTTTATTATCCGAATACATTTCAGATACCTTGGGTATTTTTTTTCCACTTTGTGGGCGCAAGGCCAGCTTTTGGTTGATTAGGATCCTTTACTTTTGGGCAGTTTTTTTAAATTTGAATACACAATTTTTTTTTTTAGTCACCACCAAAGGTGAATTGAATAGGTGCCCAGAAAAAATACCTTTTTTATATCCGAAATTACGAATTTACAGATACGTGTTTTTTTCTGCAACTTTTTGTCCCCCCCAAGTCCCCCCCCCCCCCCCCCCAGAATTTGTTTTTTTTTTGATAGAGCCCAACCTTTTGGTCAGTTTTTAAATTTGAATCCCACAATTTTGTGTATATTTTTTTTTTTTAACCCCAACGGTTGGAAAAATTGAAATTAGGTATGCCAAAAAATAATTACCATTTTTTTTTTATTTCCAAAAAATACAAATTACAGATACCCGTTGTTTTTTTTTTTGACTTTGGGGCCGCACTACACATTTTGTTTCATTGAGCGCCACATGGGCACTTAAAATGTTAAAAAATACCCTGCAATTTTTTTTTTTATTCCACCAACCAAGGTGAAAATTGATAGGTGCCCCAAAAAAAAATACCTTTTTTTTTTCTTATCCAATACATTTCAGAATTACAAATGTTTTGTTTTCCACTTTTGGCGCGAAGGCCAGCTTTTTGGTTTTTTGATAGATCTAACTTTGCAGTTTTTTTTAAATTTGAATACAGCAAATTTTTGCAGTCCCCCACCAACAAGTGAAATTGAATAGGTTTGCCAAAAATAACCTTTTTTTATTTAATTGTCCGAATACATTACAGAAACGTGGTTTTTTTGCACTTTTTTGCCCCCCAGTCCCAGATTTTTGTTGATAGAAGGCCACCTTGCAGTAAATTTTGAATCCAGCAATTGTGTAAGTTCCCACCGCACCTGGTGGGAATTTGAAATAGGTTGGGCCAAAAAAATACCTTTTTTATTATTCCCCGAATTACATAAAACCAGATACGTGTTTTATTTTTTAGCACTTTGCGCAGCCTGCCCTTTTGGTTGAAGATAGATCTTACCTTTTGCAGTGAAATTTGAATTTCTTGCAATTTTTTTTGTAAGTCACCACAAGTGAATTGATAGGTTGCCAAAAATACCTTTTTTTATTATCCCGAATACATTACAGATACCTGTTTTTTTTTTATGCAACTTTTGCCCAGTTCCCCCCCCATAATTTGTGTTTGAATACAGAAGCCACCTTGGCAAGTTTTAAATTTTATTGAATCCAGCCAATTGTTGGAATTTTTACCCACTATGTGAAAAGTTGGTCAATAGGTGGGCCCAAAAATTTACCTTTTAATTATCCCCGAAATACATTACCAGATAACCGTGTTTTTTTTTTTTTTTTTTTTTGACTTTGTCGCACACAGCTCTACAGGCTTTGTCCATTGAGGCAAAAACCTTGCACTTTAAAAATGTGAATTACTGCAATTTTTTTAGATCCAACCACATGGAGCAAAGTTGAATTAGGTTGCCAAAAAAAATACCTCTTTTCTTTATCCCGAATACATTTTCAGATATACGTGGTTTTTTATTTCACTTTTGGCGCAGGCCAAACCCTTTGGTTTGATTAGAGCCACCTTTTTTGCAAAGTTTAAATTTTGAAGTCCAGCAATTGTTTAGTTTTACCACTGTGAAATTTGAATAGGTTGGGCCAAAAAAAAATACCGTGTATTATACGAAAAAAAACATAACAGATACGTGGTTTTTTTTTTTTTTTGACTTTGGCTCACTACAGCTTTGTTTTTCATTGTGGGACGCAGCTTGCACGTAAATCTTAAAACAGCAAAATTTTTTTATAGTCAACCACAGTGATATTTGAAAGGTGCAAAAAATAAATTTTTTATTATTCGAATAACATTTCAAAACGTTGTTTTTTTTGCAAAACTTTTTTTGCCCAGTCCCATATTTGGTTGATAGAGAAACAAACCTTTGCAGTTTTTTAAATTTGTGATTCCATCAAATTTTGGTTTTTTATGATTAAGAAGGGATTTTGAGAAAATAGCCTTTGTGATTTTTGCCGATCCTTTTTAATAAGAGGACTTTTCCCCAAAAAAACTATTTCCATAACCTCTCAAATTTTTATATTTTTCTGAAAGCATGGGCGCGAAAATGCAAAGGTGGTTAAGCGAGCAAAAAGGGGGGGTACAACATGGAGAATAGAAGTAACTTAGAGAAAGGTGCCCTTTCCTTTCCAGTTTGCCCTGGCGACAACACGCATGCCCAGGCGGAATCGTCCCCCCCATTCAGGAAACCGTCAACAGGCCTGTCATCCACTGGGTCAGGGCCCTGGGTTGAATCTCCAAGTGACCGTTAAACAGCAAAATTCGCCAAAATCCTGCTCCCCCTTCCAGTGGTTTTAATGCACCTGCATACCAAGCAGTCCTTTACCCTCCTCCGTCCTCCCCAAGACCCCCACCGCCCACAAAATGTCCTTTTCATCCAGCAAATCATCACATCCCGTCCAACATGGAACCAAGGCCCCAAAATGTCCCCAACCCTCGTGTTACCCACCCCAACTGGTGGATTAACTATTTCGTCCCTAAGAACCTCTTTGATGACAAAAATTGCCGGTTTGGGGGTTACAGAAGGCCCATGTTTAAAAGATCAAGAGGATGATTTAGTCCCTTTCTCCTACCAACCCAGTTTTTTTACTGAATGCCAATCAGAGAGAAATGAACCGGTTCCCAAAATCGGCAAAAAAAATCCCCGGGCGGGTCCGGCAACGCCTTGCAGGCCCCCTCTTGCCTTGTTAAAGCCGCGCAATGCTTTCTGATTGCAGAAAGTTCAGGACGGGACCCAAGTTCACCTGTGTTTTGATGATGAAATGATTTTATGAATGCATGACGACATTTTATGCGGAATCCATCGTTTGGTCCTTGTATCCCCCTCAGAATTTTTGCTTTTTGGCGAGCCGCTTCAACAAATCAGTGATTGAGGAGGAAGACGAAATAGGGTAGTGTCCAAATAAATACGGGTTTTCCCGCCACAAAAGGGATGGGTGCTGGTTCGCAGAAGTCCTGCTGATTATGATTCCCGCCAGCCAACGGACCAGAAGTCGCAAAACCCCCGCTCCTCGCTTTATCCGCCGTTCAAAAAGTTCCCCAGGACCTCTCAAAGCCTGGGCCTTCCTGTTTGAGCAAAGCCTCTGAAATTCACCCAAGCAAAGTCATATGAGCCACCATTTGCCGTAAAACGCAAAGTAAAGGCAAGAACCTTAAATTGGTTTAACAACACCCCAAACCATGTCCTAGATCCAACATGGCCAGCGAAATGCATGAAGTTGGAAATTGGAGGGAAACACTTTGCGCCCAAAAAAAGTGCCATAACTCGACCCGGCGGGCCCTCCAAACCACTTTGTGTCACACCCTCCTGCCTCCGCCCTCCTCCTCCTCCCCCACCACCAATCCCTATCCTCAGCTTGCCCTATCGTTCTTCTCATAGTCATGATCAGGGAATCAAGCCCTCCGCTTCAACCTCCACCCCGCCGCCCCAAGTACATACCAGCACCCACCAGAAACCCCATCCTACCTACCCTTTCTTTCCTATCCGCGCAGTTTTTGACGACCTGCAAAAAACGCCGTAAGCAGTGGCCAGTTCCTAGCCCAACCAGCCTTCCTTGTCCTCTCGCACAGTTTGGGAGCAGAAAGAAAACCAACTTTTTAACCAAACCATCCCAAAAGCCAAAAGCCCTGAAATGTCGGGCCAGTTTTTGCGGTTTGTCCTGCCATCTGTGGGGGCCGGGAAAAGTCTCAACTGACCCACCCGACAACAATACATCAAGTTAAGAAACGGCACCAAGGGCCGCTAATAATCCTCCTGTGAACAGCTCACGGTTGGTGCGGGGTGGATAATGTCCCTCAGGGTGAACGGTGGCTCCTCAGGGCTCGGACGCACGCTTCCCTTCAAAAACCCGCAGGGATGGGTGGGCAGGCTCCCTTTCCCCCCAATGGTCCTCCTGGTGGGCAAATCAAAATTTTGCCAGAGGAAACCAATGCCGTTTTTTTTTGAAAATTAATGCTGTCCCCCTTGGAGACCATACCCCACACAGGTCAAGGAGCTGTGGAACAGGCTCCTCCCCGCAAAACGAGAACCGAGCCGCTGGCCTGGTGAAAACAAGAACCTTGTGCCAGGCAAGGTATGGGGTTATGTCTATTAAAACGGGCCCGAAAATCTGCTGGCCTCCCCCTTAAGATTGGTACGCTGGAGCACAAAATCCCTTTGCCCTGTCACAAAAAGTCCTATCCGCGGTAAAATGTTCAAAAATAACCCTGGTCTTACCAGAAAAATTTTCTAAAGACTACCCGGGTCCCTGGCCTGCCTGCCTGAAAGAAGGCCTCGAGTTCTGAGTTATTTCCCGCAACTTTTTCCCGCCGTTTCGCACCCTGCTTCCGTCCCTTGCCCTGGGCGTGCGTTTTGCCAGCCTCATCTTTAGGCCCTTCCCCCGTCAACCGTCCCTCCATTGTTTTGGACGTAGCAAACAAAACCCTGGAAAATCCCCCCACCCTCCACATGCCTTCCCAGACCTGATTTGGGTTGGGGCAAGGCAAGCGCATTTGGCCCATTTATCCAGTACGAAGGTGGACCACATGGGACTGACAAGCAGCGGTGGGCTGACCTCGTGGTGGTTGATGTCCACCCGAAGAAGTGGAAGGCAGGTGAAAAGAAAGCCCTCGCTAACCATCCCTTTCCCAGTTTTTTTTTGAAAAAGAAGCCACCCAAAAATGGGTCCCATGGCGGGACAATGCCCCCTTGTCAGCATGAAGCATTGTGGTGATCTTTTTAAGTTTCTGGAAACGAATCGTTAGACAACTCTGAAAACAACCAGGTTTTCCCCACCAGCCGACGGGAGGGAAGGAAACGGACAACAAATGCGGAACAACGGAGCTTTTTTTTCCCCCCCCTCCTCCCGTCCCAAAAACGCACAAGGACCCGACAGTTTTTTTATTTTTTTTTTTTTCCAATCAACACACACATTTACAAAATCGGATCCTTTTTCCAATTAAGCATGGATCGGGTCCAGAACTACTAGTTGGCAAAAAAGGTGGGCGCATCAAGCCTCTCCAGGGTGGCAATCCATCCCCCTCAGGCAAGTCAGGGCTTGTGTTTTTGATGCCCTGTGCCGGAAGGCAAGCGGAGGAGGAGGAGGAATGAGGAGGAGGAGGAAGGTATTCCTAAACACCGATGTTTACCGATGTCCCTTCCCCTTTGGAAAGGAGGTTTGGGCGCGATATTTTGAGGCCGGAGGAGGAAAAAAGAATGAAGGAAGATCCAGTTTGGCCCTAGTGCCCCCCTTCGACCCGAAGGCGTTGGAAATCAAGGCTCCCTTCCTCGTCACAAGAAAGTGCCCTTTTTTTGGGAATGCCCATTTTCCCTTGCCCCGTCCCAACATGGATCCTCGCATTAAAAGGCCATCAAAAATGAAACCAAAACAGATTTTTTTTTTTTTTTACTAATGTGGCCACCCCCTCCTGGATCCCCCGGTACAAAAACAAAAACTCAGCACTTTTCACTGTCCAAACCTCCCAAATAGAGAGTTTAAAATTGCAAGAAATGGGAGACCTTTGCTGATTGATCAACAGGGAGACCATCTGTTTCGTCCCCCCTGCTTTCCAACTGGTTCCTTCAAAAATGTTCCACCTGTGGAAAACCACGCCAGCGACAATGACAACAGTAGAGTGCCAAGTATCTGTAGTGGCAGCAGCAGCAGAAAGGCAAGGTGGCAGAAGCCTAAGGGGTGACCTCTGGCAATCTTTATTTCCCACCTCACCAAACCCAAAATGAAATGCAGGGCACACACACAACACCCAGGGGACCACTTAAAGATCATGGTGCACGACTATCTGCGTCTCAACACCGATGTTTTTGTATGTGTTCCAGACCCCAATAGACTTCTGGGTATCCAAAATGGATGAATGCCAGCTGGCTCGCCAAACACCTAGAGGTGTTGTTCCTGCCCAGCAGCCGCGTCATATCTGAGCGGAACCTTCAGCACAGCCGGAGGAGTCATTACAGACAAACGCATCCGGCTTCCACAGATAATGTGGATCGTTTGACTTTCATCCCAAAAGAAATCAGGCATGGGATCTCTGATGATGTTTTTGGCCCCAATTGCCGAGTGTCAACCGATTAGTTGCTGGTCTACTTCACATTCCCCCCCCAAACCAAAATGGTCCTCTGAAAAACATTTTTAAAAGGATCATTTTTTCTTAAATTGGATTTTTTTTCTCAGTTCCCAACAGTTTCATTTTGCTGGTTTTGCTGTAGGAGAACTGTAAAAGACACCAAGCTTACATTACAAAACCATATTCCATTTACTCACTTCATCTTTAGTATTTTTCGCATTGTCAATGGTTTTGGGGTTTTATGTTGCCTCACATTTTTAACAGTGGCTGGAAGTTATATTTATAATTTTTTGGGGTCATGTGCTGTGAGGATACAGCAATAATTATGGTCCTTTGGAACAGAAATTGTGGCTTTTAAGTGGCATTTCTCCCTCACCAATTTTTAACAGTGGCTGAGAAGTCATATTTATAATTTTTTTGGGGTCATGTTGCTGTGAGATACAGCAATAATTATCGTCCTTTGGAACAGAAAAGTGGCTTTTTAAGTGGCCTTTCTCCCTACACAATTTTTAACAGTGGTCTGAGAATCATAGTATTAAAATTTTTTGTGTCATGTGCTGTTAGAAAAAGCAATAATCATGTCCCTTTGGAAACAAAATGTGGCTTCTAAGTGGATTTCTCCCCTCACAATTTTTAATAGTGGCTGAGAAGGTCAATTTGTTATTATAATTTTTTTGGTCATGCTGCTTTGAAATGCAGCAAATACTACAGGTCCTATTCTAAAAAAAGTTTGTTTGCAATATACATTTGTTTCCTTCACAATTGTCAAAAGGTGGCTCATGGGTCCATGTTTGTGAATTTTTGCGGGAATTTTTGCCTGTGACATACAGCTATAATACAGGTCCCTATTATTAATAAATGTTGTTTACTAACAACATTTGTTCTTCACAAACAATTGTCCAAAGTGGCTCAAGGGACATGCATTGAATTTTGGAGTCATTTTGCTGTGACATGCAGCTATACTACAGTCCTATTTAAATAAAAAAAAATTTTTTTGTTTCTAACAGACGAGTTGTTTGTTCTAGTCACATTTGTCCAAAGTGGCTCATGGGTCCATGTTTTGAATTTTGGGGGCATTTTGCTGTGACATGCAGCTATACTACAGGTCCTGTTTCTAAAAAATGTTTGTTTCAACAGACTTTTGTTCTTTCATCAATTGTTCAAGAGGGCTCAAGGTGAATGTGCTGTCAGAAACAGGAATGAACAGGTAGACACACTGTTAATGGACACATATTGAAAAATGACTTGTTTTTTGCAAGATCTTAACATAGCTACAATCCTATATTGAAACAACCCATTTAATATAAATTAAAAAAAAGAGAAAACAAAGAACATGGTGGGATTCCATCCTATTTTAAAAATGTGTTTTTTTCTAGAATTAAACTACAAAAAAAACTTGATGAACAAAATAAAGCTAGGTAAAAAAAATTCCACGTTAATTGTAACAAGTTAGGTACAGGAAACTTTACCAGATTTAGGAATTCAGAGGAGCATGGAGTATGGGAGCACAGACGAGAGAACAAAGTACAGAGACCCATGTTCTTCCAGCACGTGAGTAAAATGAGAAAAAGAATGCCAAGTAAAAAGGGCACCTGGTTGTAACATGAGCTTAACCACAGTTTTTCCAAGTGAAGCTCAATTGGTCCGCACTCAACGGAGGGACAAGCGCTACACCAGGTCTTGACTGGTGTACTGAGGAAGGCTGTAGTTCTCACCTGCCACTTCCTCTTCCGCACTCTGCTTTCAGCACTACAGGTTTCTTCCGTTGCAGGCGGTCAAATCAGGGCATTTTAACCTGCGTGTTAAAGAAATGACGTGACCCAGCCTCGCTCTCACCGCACGCCACTGTAACTTCTGTAACTCCGGCCCCTGGTATTCAATCGCTTGTTGCACAGGACAGGTAATAGCCAATGTCCATTTTCCAACTAAAAAGGTGGTTGAAAACTCCTTTTTTCCGCACTTTTATATCTGGTGGTCAGACCTGTTTAAATGGTCATACTGCGGTCCCAGACAGGTATAGTCAATGTCCAGTTCAACTAAATGGGTGTTGAAAGACCCTTTTTTCCGGCAACTTTTTATCTGGGGTCATACAGGTTTAATGGTCATACAGCGTGTCCAGACAGGTTTAGTCAATGTCATTTCAACTAAAATGGTGGTGAAAGACTCCTTTTTTTTCCGGCACTTTTTAATCAGGGGGTCAGACTGGTTTAAATGGTCTATACTGCGTCCAGGTGACAGTTCTAAGTCAATGTCCATTCAACTAAAATGTGGATGAAAGACTCCTTTTTTCTTGGCACTTTTAATCCTGGTGGTCAGACAGGATTAAAGGGCCATGCTGCGGTCCAGGACAGGTTTTGTCCAATGTCCAGTTCCAAACTACAAGAGTGAGGGTTCATACAGACTACTTTCTTCAGGCACTTTTTATAAAATTCTGTGGGTCATGCAGGTTTTTAGGGGTCATGCTTCGTTCCAGGACAGTGTAAATTCAATGTCCCCCAGTTTCAAGTAAAATGATGGTTTCAAAAATACATGCCTTCTGGCACTTTTTTAATTTGTGGGTGATGCAGGTTCAAGGTCATGCAGAGGTACAAATACATGGACTAGTGTAATAGGAGTGTGACAATTTTCTGTGCTTTTTATAGGCCAAATTTTTAGAGCCTAAGAATGTACAGGTAACCATTTTGACTGTTGTGGCTGTTAATTCAGCTTCTCCAGCCCTTTTTGGGTATAAGAATGAAAGTGTTGTTGCTCTCCCTATAGACATGTTATGTCATCCGGAGATGAACGACTATTGAAAAACCTTTTCGATGGTGGCCGACTAGTCGACTATCGCCCGATGTCGATAGCCAACGTAATCCGCTCAACACTATCAGGCAATTGAGTAATGGCACTGTAATAACACGAGATTGCGCGTGTTCTTAGAGATTGATTGCTCGCGTCTGTTCTCAGGATCCCTTGTAAGATCATGAAGAGCAAAACATTGACCGATGGTTCTAAAATGATGTCTTTGAGTTTTTTTTCAAGAAGAACTTGTGCAGCTCTGAGGCAAGTAGGGACAGTCCGTGCAACAGGATCTAACTTTCGAGAATTAGTATCCAAGAGCTTTCATACCGCTTCTCTATGTTTTTTGTGTCAGACTAGGAAGCTTAGCGCCAATAGTCTTCAAATAGGAAGAGTTGAAAAGGCTGGTGAGTAGTCCGAGATTCCCAGAGCTGGAGCTTTTAGGATAAGTTTTTCCAAGCTTTGAAAACTCCTTTTTGCCTCAAGTGAGAGTTCATTGGTGAAACCTAATTTTCCCTTTGGAAAGAATCAAATAAAACGCATAAGACGGGAAGGCTTTGGGGGAAATCCATTGACCCCAGTAAATGCCCGAGGCCTAAAATTTTTAAATTTTTTGGGTTTAGTTTGGGTTCGGTGAAAAAAATTAGCAAACCACAGCTTTTTTCCCATCATCGGTAAGGGTTTTTTGGGGCCCCCTGTGATTGCAATGTCCAAGGAATAAAAACTTTCTTAGAACCCCCATTGGAGCTTGCTTGAGACTTTTCAGGGGATCGTTTCCCAAAATGTTAAAAAGAAGACCCCAAAAAATTTTGATTGACAAGTTTAAAAAACAGGTGCCACAAGAGAATATCATACATGCCCCCTCCCGGGTCTTGATCAACGGGTTTTGGGTGAGTTCTGTGAAGCATCTTCGTCCAGGGGGCTGGAAACCACGATAAGTAAAAAGCAGAAGGGTATTGATAGCCCTTTTGTGAAAGGGGGACACAAAACGAAGACATTGCAAAACCATGGACTTTGAATTTGCAGCTGAAAAGGGTACGGGTTTGAGGAAAATATGAGCTGATTTTTGGGGCTTCGCTTCCTTTTGGCTTTTGACCTTCGGGCTTTTTTTTAACTTTCCCCTTGGTTTTTGATTTTGGGGTTTTTGGCCCTTTCCTTTTTAAATTTTTTACCCCGGACTGTCAAAAACTTTTCTTCCTTCTGACGGCCCCAGCACTTTAGCAGCGAAAGGACTGTCCCCGGGTTTCCCCGTTTGCCCCCTTTAGGGGCCGGGAACGCGTATCGGGGACAGGGGGTTTTTTGGGTTCCTTTTGGGGGCCTCACTCCCACCTCCCTTAAACCGTGACAGAATGTTATGTTTTTGGGGAAACCAGAGATTGTTTTTTTGACCCAGTTTAAAGGTTATCGAGGCAAGCGAGGAAGGGGTCCCCCCCTTTTTTAAAGAAGACAAAAAACGGGGTGAGACGGAAGGTTTCTGACACCCAACAGGAAATTTTAGCCCAAAACCCTTCAGAGTTACTTTTTGGTCAAAATTCAGGGGGTTTATTGCTTGATGTGAATAAAACATGAAAAGGGCGCAGGAACAACTTGTAGAGCCCCATTAAAATTTGGGGAGTTTTGGGGTAGTCCAAATACATTTTCCCGAAGAATCATATATGAAGTAGCATTTATCTTTGGTTTGGATCACCCCTTTAAGCAAATTATTTTGGGTAAGTAGGAAAAGATAATTTTCCCGACGGAGCCATGATGCCCCCCTTTTGGGACAGGGGAGGTTAATCAAAAACTGTGGGTTGGTCCTCCCTCCCCTTAAATCATGAAATGTAATCAGGAAAAATATGACGTCCAAATTGGAAAAGTCAGAAGTTTTTTTAGAACCGAATTTTTTTTGGCTTGCCCGTATCTACAAGGTAAGGAAATTGGTTTGGGCCCTTAATTTGAAGATTGACGGTCAAAACGGTTCAGAAAGACTAACAAAGGGGGTTTTCTGAACCCTTGATTTAAAAAAATAGACCCTATTTTGCTGGAGTCCCATGGGTGAGGACGAAAGGAGGGGTCTTGGGGGTTGAAAGACCATCTTGAGGATAAGCTTTTTTGCACTGACTAAGGTTTTAAAGGGTTTTTTAACCCTTAAGGGCCAAAAAGGATAAATTTAATTTTAAGGACGAGGTTCCCGCTTTTTGTTTTTTATTGGTTTGAAATTTTTTGACGGGGGGGAAATTTAAAAAATTTTATACTGAGGTTGAAATTGAAATTTTAAGCTTTAGGGTAAAATTTCGGTAATTTCTGTCCATTGGTTTGCAAGAAATTTCCTTTTGTTTTCACGACTTTTGCGCGGCAAATGCCTCATGGGTATGTCCAGAAACGGGTTTTCAGTAAAAAAAAATTTTTTTAAATTTTGGGACTTGTTTCCGGGCCGAGTTTGTGTTCTTGAAAGGTTCGAACCTTTTTCTCTTGAAATTTTAGTCGTAGTGATACCCCAAGGGGAAAAAATTTCCCTTGGGATTGTAGAGTATGGTGTCCCGGCTGAGCTTGGGAACCCTGTGGGATCTCTTTAAAATAGGTCACTTTTAAAAACCCTTTCCTTTTTAAATTTTTTTGGGGTGAATCATCCCGGCATTAAACACGGGAATTTTGAAGTTTTTACCTTTCCCCGAAAACGCGCAATAGTCGCTTGAATAGTTTTCAAAGTTTTCCCAAGTAGGTTTTTAAATTTAAACCCTTTAACAATCGCCGTTGAAAAGAAAGGGTTTTTGAGTTTTTGTTCATTTAAAAACCATGGGCCTTTGGGAAAAAGGCAACATCCTTTTATAAAAAAATTTTCCACGGAATTTAAAAGGGCTCTGTAGTAAATTTGGGAAAATATTCAACTGAGGATTCAAACCAAGCGTTTTCCTTTTTCCCAAAATGAAGCAACGGGGAACTCTTTTCCCCCAAGAGAGTAAGTTTTGAAATTTCCCCAACCCGTGTCTTTTTTGTAGAGCTATTTGATGATAGGGGCCCCCAAAATAATCCCCACCTTTATGCTGGGACATGGTATAGATCTTTTTTCCCAAGGGGGCAGAAAAATGTCTTCGTTTTCTGGCTGATGCCACGGTAAAAAACCACAGGGGTTTTTTTTTCAGGGCTGGCATTTGGATCAATAGATTTAATTTACTTTGGGTTTGGGGTTAAAAAAGGCACGTAAATTGGTTTTTATCCCCGGGTTTGTAGCCTTTTTGCTTTAAGGGTGAGAAGGTTTGAACCCCAGAGAAAAGGAAAACCAGGGCTGAGGAGGGATGGTGGTTGGGCGCCCAAGGTAAAGGGGGAAGTCCATGAATGAGTCTTTTTTCTGGTGGTGGAGGGAATGGGGGGTGTAGTTTGCAACGGAAACCCGGGGGTTATACTCCTGAGTAAGGGGTTTAATTTTTCCCGGGAAGTTAGTGGTTTTTAGTAAGGGGGGACCATGAAAACCCCAGACATTTTGGGCCATAGCCCTTGGGAATTCCACTAACCGATTTCACGTAAATGGAGGAAAATTTGGCCCTTTTGCTCAAGTAATGCGGGGAGTAAAGGCCTTTCACTGCCGGGGGAAAAAAACCCCGAAGAAATGAGCGGTATGGACAAAGGGGTGGGAAATTGCCCGCTTTGGGGCCCCCTTGAAGTACTTTTTGTATAATTTTTTTTCAGCAGCACCACAATTGGGTTTTGGGAAAACATTATTTATACAGGTCCCCCCAAAAGCAAAGGAAAAATGTAATCACAGTTTTTTCTTCCTGCTCGAGTGCCCAGTTTCAGGGACACAGGAAAAGGGCACGCCACCAAAGTGAAAAAGTTCCCCTCACAGGCTTGCTGTGTCCCCCTCTACCACCGATTTTAACAAATTTTTGCCCCCTATGGGCCCCCACGATGCTGGAAATTGGGCCCTTTGCAGGATTGACAACTGCCCCAAATATCCTGAAATAAAAATATCCCCCATAAGAAGGTAAGGGGGGTGTTTTTTGTCCCAAATTGAGAATGAACGACAAACGTCAATGATTTGTATTCACATTAAAGGGTCCAATATTCCCCCTTAGGTTCAATAGTTTTTCCAACCCTTTATGTGTTTTTCGGAGTTTTTTATGGGTAGGACCTGTGGGCAGTAAACCCCCCGGGGAAGTCAATGGGGGTTCTAGTAAAAGTGTCCCCCGAAAAGCACAGTGTGAGTGCTGTGAGCCCAAAAGGAAAAATACTGGAGTCCTTTTTAAATTTTGGGTTTTCAGATGTGAGTCCCCGACATCCTGTATCTAATGGCAAAAATTTTCCCCCCCCCGTCTTCCTCTCCATTAGCAAAAAAAGTCAGAATAGCGGCTACGGAGGAGGAGGGTGCCCTAGAAGTCCCTTTTGGGAAAGGGGAAAAATGGGTTTTGATGTTGAAAGGGGTGCTGGGAAGAAAGTTTTCACTCGACAGTTTTCATATCAATTGGGTTTAAAATTAGTGTAACAAATGAAGTGCATTAGGGGAAAATAGAATCCCGGGAAAGTTTGGTTTATCCCAAAGGCCGTTGTTCAACTTTAACCCGGGAAATTCTGGTTCTTTGGAAAGCTTAGGACCCACAAGTATGGGCCCCAGGAAAAGCAAAGGGGGGGGTTTTGGGTTTTCCTTTCCCCGGGTACAAAAAAATGTTTGGACCCCCTTTCATAAAAAAGGCTACAGAAAAATAAAGGGGGGTTCTGTCACGGGAGCTGAGGGGAAAAAACCGGGAAAGGGGGGGGAGCTGAGGTAATACAAGGTGTGATCATGTTGTACTTTCCCTCCCACAAACCCAAAGCAACTTCCCGTGTTAAAAGGAATTTGAAATTTCGTCATCCACCAAAAATCCCGAAAATCCCCAATCTTGGAATGAACGGGACTCCCTTTTTGCAATTTCCCCAAATCTTCCCTTTTTTTTTTACATCAGATTTTTAATTTTAAACTATGCTTGCGACCGTTTTTGTTCCCTTTTAAATGGGTTTGTTCCCCAACCAGCTTATCTTCATGATTTATGCCCCCATTAAAAAAAAGGGGTAAAATTTTGCTTTTTTTTTCCCCAAAACTCATATAAATTTTTTAAATATTTTTTCCTCTTTGATCAAACTACCCCCGAAAGACCTTCAACCCGAGAGCTATAATTTTTAAATACACCATAACCCAAGGGGGGGGAAACAAAGTGCGAGCCCGCAGGGGCAAACCCCCCTTTAAAAATGCTTTTGAAAAAAAGCCAAGGTTATACCCCGGCCAGAAAATTTTAGTGAGAAAAAATAACAATTGACTTGAATATAAAATTAAAAATAAATTCAGTTTTTTCTTACCTTAAATTTAAAAAAGGGAAAAAATTAACACAAGTGAATTTTAGATTAAGTCCCCAACATATCTAAAACCCCTAATTTAAAGTCCCTTTTGCTCATCACAGGTTTAAACAAAATTTTTCTCAAAAAAAAAAAAAAGTGCCCCTCATCCCGTCAATTTAAAAAGGCTATCAAAACCAAAAATCTTCTGTCTTTAACAGGCTATCAGAATCCAAAAATCTTCTGTCATACCCTCTGTATTAAAAGGGTAATCAGATCGTCTGTCCCATAACATAGCAGGGTTTGGGCAATTGGCCAGTTCTCTTCAGAAATTTAAAATCATCCGGTTTTATAACTATATCTGTATATAACTTTTCTGTATATAACTCTAAAATAACCCCATGACAGGCCTTTTGGTTTCCTTTGACCGGGTCCGTTATTTTAGATTTTTAATTTTTTTTTTCCCTCGGGGCCCAGCTCCTGACCTACACTGAAATATTAAAACTGAAAGGAAAAATACCTATCCTTCCCCGATAAATTTTCAGAGCAACAAGCAGAGGCAATTTAAATTGGGGAGCGTTTAAAGGTATAACGCATATGATACGCATACATGTACCCAAAAGCACACCTAGAGGGGACACCTGAACCTTACACAGGTCTCCTAAGGGAAAGGGGACAACCACCCAAAAGGGCTTTCCCCTAGAAAGTCCGAAAAACGATAATTTACAGACTAAAGGGGGGCGCTAACTTAAACCTTTTTTCTGTGGGGGTTATCACCCCAAGTGATTCGGGGCCCCCAGGAAACCCTTCAGTTGATCGTAAAAGTCCCGCCCCCCTCCCCTAAAACCTCGGCGTTTGAGAGCACGGCACCACTGTCAGAATGGTTTTTAAAACAGGGGGTGGAAAACTATCCTTTTTTCCACTCCTTATCCCAAATTAAAAGCCTCCCCCGAATTAAAATTATTATTATTTCTTTCCGGCAGCCGGGAGCTCGAAAAAATAGACCGACACCTTTCCTTTTTGGGCATGTAATCTGAAGTTTTTAAACACAGTAAATTAAAATTCCAATAGAACTTTTTTAAAACACATGACTATTCTATCACCACATGATTGGTTAAAAAGGGGGTCCCCCTAAGAGACAATTATAAAAATTTCATGAAAGTAAGAAGCATTAGCTATTAAAACATTCCGAAGCTCTCCTCTGGGGATCCCTCTGGGGGGAGGAGGAAGGGTTTTTACTTTCTTTTTTCTAAAAAGGCAATGCATCGTTTTCAAGGAAAGCTGGTGAGAGAAAACTGATAGTTTCGATAAGGATGTATAGCAGTAAAAGCAGTTTAACAAACTATCTGATGAGCTTAATAAGAATATAATGATGAAACAGACTTCTGATGTTTTTTCCTTAATTTTCCAACTTGATATATATATATATATATATATATATATATATATATATATATATATATAATATACACTTCACATTAGACACATGCCTCTACATGCTATACATATAGTATACACACACTGTACATGTACACACACCATTAATACATGCACCTACATACAGTATATACACACTAGACACATGCATATACATACAGTATACACACACTACACATACATGTACACACACTAGACACATGCATGTACATACAGTATATACACTACACATATACATGTACACACATGCATATTCATACAGTATGCACACATACATGTCAACACAGGACACAAGCATACTCATGCAGTATACACACACTACACCTTTACATTTAAACACACTAGACACAAGAATATACGCTTCACATGCATTTGGACGCCATCTTGGACCGTCCTGGGGTTCCTTAGCTCCGGGATTTGTAGGCTGACTCCGGGTTCTCTTTAAGTCTGGTCTCCACTAGCTTTATTTTTCAACACAGGAAAACATATAGCATACAAAAATAAACCCTATGCCGGCTAGCCACTAACTACACAAACCATTAGAGACCCTCTCTAATCTCTGACCTGGATCTACCGTCCAGCACAGTACATTTGACATATACTTCAGACTTTCCTCAAGCCTAGGCGATAAGAGCCCTCTCCTCAGCTCCTCTGCTGCTCCACTCTCAGGTAGCAAGCCACACCCACCCGATTACCTGGAGAGACAGGCTTTTAATAGGTCTCCAGGGTAGTTCCAAAACCCCGTCCTGGAACGTGGGGACGGTAACCCACCCAACGCTATTGCCGTCCCGAGAAAGGCAACCCATCACTAGCCGCATTGCAGCCATGCTAGCTATCTGTGTCAGTAACCTATGGTTACTGACACCAAATAGTTGCCTTCCCCCACCAAAACCAGGTTTTTGGTGGCATGTCTGCAGTAGGTATACTGCTGTATTTCACCTAGTGGCAGGAACATGCAACTGCCTGCAGTTGCTCTGCCACATATCCCTTTCCCCCGCCCCCCTTTGATAAAGGCCGTAGGTCTTTCTCACCCTGCACCAACCTCCCTCCAGCGTCAAAGCTCCTACTTTGGGGTACAACTTTTCCTAAGTCAGACTTCCCTATGTTTCCTTGGGCGGTAGCCATACTCTCAGGGGAACTATACTCCAGTTTCACAGCCTGTAGAAGTTCTTTTCCCCCACCAACATGCAGATCTTTCCCACCGGTTTCTCTGCTATCCTCTGTCCCGTGGTCTCCAAGTTCCAGCTGCACAGCACCAGAGACTTACGTACCTTCCAGATTTATCACCTTCTCCTGGGTACCTGTCATTAAGGGCAACAACTCCCCTACATCTGCTGCTAACAAAAACCCAAACACCAGCCAGTGCACTCACCATAACCATGGGATAATTCCATAGACTTTTTATCATGGCTTTTTCCACTGTCCCATAGCCCAGGCTCTGCAGGACCACTGTAAATCCTATGATTTTTGCCATCACCAGGCTCCGGGTAACCACTGTCTGTCTCCTGACGCTGAGGCTCAACTACCTCATTTACATATACTTCCTCCATTTCTTCTGTATCTGGCCCGCTATTAAACTCACATAATCCACCAGACCATTGTACATTGTCTACACACTCCTCCAACCCGGAGTCCAATATTTCTGCCTTACTTTGTGGGAAACGTTTTTGCCTTAAACCTGTAAAAATCACATATGATATCAGGCTTACCAATTCACTATTTTTCCCATTCCTTATCTTGCTCCCTCCCCGTGTGACTTTGGCAACATTCCCCGTGACCCCCACTGGTTTGTTTAGACTTACAGTATTTGGGTGGAGGGTATTGTCTCACCATCCGTAATGGTCACCATAGGGGCAACTCAGCTTTGGATCAAGCACCTTTTATACCCCCAGTTTACACACTGCAGAGAAAATCAGATTCACTCCCCGACATAAGAAGCTACCCCTTTAATCACCATCAATTACGTCTTGTTTCGCACCCCTTCGAACCCAGCATGAATAGTGTTGAGCGATTTTTTTGGTATCGACATCGGGCGATAGTCGGCCAAACGATAAAGGTTTTTCGATATCTTTATCTCCCATGACCATTTTTTAAAACTTGGGAGAAAAACACCCTTTATTCTTACACCCAAACAGGGTTTAGAAAACTTTGGGTTAACAGCCACAACGTCAAATGGATACCGCTACATCTTAGGCAAAACCTTAGGTAAAAGCCACAGAAAAAAATTTACACACCTTCACTACCCCCGTCTTGTACCACGCATGCCCTTAAACCGTTTACCCACAAATTAAAAAATCCAAAGGGGGTATTATTTGAACCATCATTTTACTTTAACGGGAAATTTAATATCCCTGTCCCGGAACGAGCATGACCTAAAAAAAAATGCATGCCCCAGATTAAAAAGTCCGGAAGAAAGTTCTTTGAACCCCCATTTTAGTTAAAGGCATTGCAACCCGTCCGGACCAGCATTTAACCTTAAACCTGTCTGAACCACAGATTAAAGTGCCGGAAAAGGAGTATTTCAACCCCCATTTTAGTTTAACTGGACATGGACTAGAACTGTCCTGGACCCCGATGACATTAAACCTTTTTGACCCCAAATTAAAAAAGGGCGGAAAAAGGAGTCTTTCAACCCCACCATTTAGTTGAAAATGGCATTGAAAAACCCGTCCTGGACCGCAGCATGACCCAAACCTGTCTGACCCAGATTAAAAAGTGCGGAAAAAGGGTCTTTAACCACCTTTTAGTTTAACTGGACATTGACTTACCGTCCTGGCCGCCCGTATGACCATTAAAACCCGTCGACCCAGTCAAAAAGGCCGGAAAAAGGAGTCTTTCAACCCTTTTAGTTGAATGGGAAGGGTTGACTATATCTGCCGGACAGCAGTATGACCATTAACCGTTGCCCCCAAAAAAAAAGTGCCGGGAAAAGGAGTCTTTCAACCACCATTTTAGTTTCATGGACTTGACAAACCCTGTCCTGGACCGCAGCAGACCCTTAAACCGTCTGACCCACCCGATTAAAAAAATGCCGGGAAAAAGTGTCTTTTAACCCCCATTTTAGTTGAAAAGGAATTAAAAAACTGTCCGGGGGAACAGCATGGCCCCAAACCTGCATGCCCCAGATTTAAAAAATGCCGGAAAAAAAAGGGGGTTTTAAAACCACCCCCTTTTTTTGTTGAACTGGACATTTCTATACCGCCCGGACCGAGTAGACCTTAAACCTGTCTGACCCCCCAAATTAAAAAGGCCGAAAAAAAAAGTCTTTCAACCCCCATTTTTGTTGAACTGGACATTGGGACAAAACCTGTCCTGTGCCACAGCTTGCCCCCGGGCCCAGATTTTACGGTGGGTTGCGGTGAGAGCCCAGGCTGGGGGTGGCATCAAATTAACAGCGGTTTTTAAAATTTGCCCTGATGAGCAGCAAAAAAAAACTGTCGTGCTGAACCCAGAGTGGGGGAAGCGGGAAATTTTGGGCAACTCCGGGCCTTCCCTCAGTACACGTAAAAAGCCGGGGGTAGCGTTTTGCCCCCCCGAAATGAGTGTGGCCCAATTTGGCTTAAATTGGAAAAAATGGGGGTTTAAACGCTCCTGTTACACCCAGGTCCCTTTTGCTTGGCATTTTTTTTTTTCTTTTTAAATAAAACGTGCTGGGGGAAAATGGTCTCTTTTTAATTTGTTCTCTGCCCCGTGCTCCTTTCCCCAAGGGTTCCTTGAATAACCTACATTTTGGTCAAGTTTTCCTTTTCCCCCCTTTTTAAAATTTCAGGGGAAATTTTTTTTTTTAACAGCTATTTTGTAAATGCAATTTTTTTTGTAGTTTTATTCTAAAAAACACTTTTTTTAAATAGGAGGGAAAATCCCCCAATGTCTTTTTTTTCTTTTTTTTTAAATTGTTTTTTAAATGGGTTGTTTTAAAAACGGGGGATTGTTTAGCTATTTTAAAAAATTTGCAAAAAAAAATTTCATTTTTGCTTTATGGGGTCCATTAACAGTGTCCTACCTTTTCCCTGTTTTCTGACAGCACCTTCCCCCTTGACCCAAACTCTTGACAATTGTGAAGAAAAAAAATTGTCTTTTTTAAAAAAACAACTTTTTTTTTTATAAATTGGAAATTTTGGGTTAGCTGCGGGCCACCCCAAAATCCCAAAAAAAATTAAAAAGCATGACCCTTGAGCCATTTTGGGACAAATTGTGAAAAAACAAATGTTTTTTAGAAAAAAAACATTTTTTTTATAATGGGGACCTGTTTTTTTTTTTTAAGCTGCTTTTCCCCAAAGCAGCATGCCCCAAAAAATTTAAAAAAATTTATGATTCTAACCCAAATGAAAAAAATTTGTGGGGGGAAAAATCCCAATTTAAAAAACCCACATTTCTTTTCCCAAAAAGGACCATAATTATTGTGTTTTTTCCCCAAGAAAAACATGACCCCAAAAAATTAATAAATATGACTTTCGGGCAACTTTTAAAAAAATTGTGAAAAAAACATGCCCCAAAAAAAACCTTTGGGGAAAATTTGGGGAAAAAATTTTTTAAAAAATGAAGTGAGTAAATGGAAAGGGTTTTTGGTCATGAAACCTGGGTTTTTTACAGTCTCCTCACAGCAAAACCAGCAAAATAAAAACTTTTTGGGAACTGGAAAAAAAATTGAAGAAAAGAAATTTTTTTTTTTTTTAAAAAAAATAATTTTTTTAAACGGGGGAAAATTTCTTTTTGGGGAGAGGATGTAAAGGGTAGCCCGGGAACTAATCGGAAATTTGGGGCCACAACATCATCAGAGATCCAGGACGGTTTTCATTTGAGGGAAAGTAAAAACGACCCCAAACTTTATCTGGGGGAAACCCGGGGAGGCGTTTGTCTGTAATAAACCCCCCGGGTGTGCTGTAATTTGCGTTAACATATGCGGGGCTGCGGGGCAGGACAAAAACCTCTAGGGGCTTTGGGGGCCCCAGCCGGGCCATTGGTCCATTTTGGATACCCGGGAAGGGGTCTATTTGGCCCGGGAAAAACCATAAAAAAGACATTGGTTTTTGGAGACGCAGTTTGTCGTGCACCATGATTTAAGCGGGGTTCTCTAGGTGTTGTTGTGGGGCCCTGCATTAAATGGTTGGTGAGGGGGGTAAATAAAGATTGCCAGAGGTCCCCAAATTAGGCTTTGAAATTTTGGGCCTTGCTGCTGCTGCCGCTCCGGTACTTGGCACTCTACTGCTTTAACGTCGTGGCGTTTTTTCCCCGTGACTTTTGGAAAAAATGTAAAGCAGACGCAACGTTTGTTCCAGTTGATCAATCGCAAGGTTTCCATTTCCGGGCATTTTACTCTTATTTGGGGGGGGGAAAGGGAAAAGTGCGGAGTTTTTTTTTTGAAAGGGGGGTTCCGGGGGAGGGTGGCCACCCAGTAACTTTTTGTTCTTTTTGAGGGCCCCTTTTTTTAAATGCGGGATTTTTTTTGGAGGAAAATGGAGCATCCAAGAAACTCATGTGAGAGATGGAGCCTTGTTTTCCCCAAAGCCTCTGGGTTTAAAGGGGTTTTTTGCAAACTCATTTTCCTCTTTCCTCCCCCGCCTCAAAATGCCCCCAAACCTCTTTCCAAGGCGGGGGACGTTGGAAACATCGGTTTCAAAGGGAATACCCCCTCCCCCTCCTCCTCCGCTGCCCCCGGGGCCAGCTTCAAAACGGGCCCTAATTTTCCTGAGATGATGCACCCTGAGAGCTGATGCGCCACCCTTGCACTAGCTCTGGACCCAAACCAAGCCTAAAAAAGGACCGATAAAATTTTTGGTGAATCTGTGGGCCTTGTGGATTTGACAGAAAAAAAAGGGGCCCCTTTGCCCGCATCTGTGTCCGTCTCCCCCTTTCCGTGCTGGGGGGGCCCTGTTTTTTTTCAAAAGTGCCCAAAGGGATGTTCCAGAATTTAAGTTTAACCACAATGTTTCATTGAAAAGGGGCCCATTGTCCGACTGACCATTTTGGTTGGCTTCTTCAAAACTGGCAAGGAGGTGGCAGGCTCTTTCACCTGCCCCCCATTTCTCGGGGGGGCTCAACACCCGAGGTCCGCCCGTTTGTTGTCAGGCCAGGTGTAAACTTGGATGCGAAATTGGTTTTTCGCGGGCCCCCACAATCCCCGGGAAAGGCATTTGGAGGGGGGGAATTCCAGATTTTTGCCACGTAACAATGGGGACAGTAGAGGGGGAAAGGCCGAGCTGACGGGGCAACCCCAACCCAGGCGGGGAAGCAATGGGGGGGAATCGGGGAAGGCGAACTCAGACCCCCGAGCCTTCTTCAGCAGGCAGTCCGGGGCCCCGGGGGGTAGCTCTTTAAAAATTTTTCTGGACGCCGGTTAATAAAAATGTGCAGGCAAGGGATGTGCCCCAAATTTAACGATTTTAAGGGGGGGGGGCCCAGCGGATTTCGCCGCTATGCAAAACCACCTTGCCTAAAAAAGGGTTTCCCTTGTCACTAGCCAGCGCTTCGGTCTGTTTCGGGAGACCCATTTCCACAGAAACTGACCTTTGGGGGGAAATGGCCCTCCGGACAGTTTAAATTTTAAAAGGGTTTTGGTTTTCTCTGGGCACTTTTTTTGCCACCAGAGGCCCTTGGGGGGGAAAGACCCCTGCCCATCCTGGGGGTTTTGGGAAGACCCTTTGCGCAAAGGCCTGAGACCCAAACCGTCCCCCCCAGAAAAACATCCCCCCAGCTAAACCAGTGGGGTTTTCAGAGATTTTTGCGGCCTTGGCCGTGTTAAATAGTCCTTTGTGTCGGGGGTAAGATGGATTTTTCCCGGGCCACAGATGGGGCCCAAAAACCCGGTTTGGGAAATTTTGGAGGGACACGTGGCTGGCCGGGGAAAAAAGGGACGGCTTTTTTGGAAAAAAAAGGGCTGCTCGGTTTTGGTTTTGGGGGGGGAGGAAAAAGGACCCATGATGTGGCGGAACCCATCTGTGTCCCAGAGGGGAAAAGGCAAAAATTTCCCAAGGGCCCAAAAAGCCTGGAAAAACCCGGCCCATTCAGGCTTTTGGTTTTTGGGAGGGTTTTGGGGGTTTAAAATTTGTTTCTTCTGTCCCAAACCTGGAAGACAGAGGCTGGCTGCTAGACTGGCCGCTGTAGGGCGGTGCGGTCATAAACGGTGGAGGAGAAGGGGGGGTGGATGGGGGCTCTGGTGGGGGCTGGTTTGGGACTTTGGGGGGACGGTGGGGCTGAAGGGGGGGCTGATCCCTGATCAGACTCCCGGGGGCATGGGAAACTGGGGGGAACCTCGGTGGTGGGGAGGAGGAGGAGGAGGCGGGGGACAGAGGGTGTGACATGGTTGGGGCCCCCGGCGTCGGTCTGGCCTTTTTTTTTGGGCCCAAATTTTTTCCCCCATTTCAAAATCATGCATTCGTGCATGTGAAATTGGCATGTTGGTGGTGGTTAACCACTTAAGGGTTTTTGCCTCACTTACGTTTTCGGCAAAGGGGGGGCATATGACATCGATGGGGGGAACAAGGGGGGCTTGCTCAAAGAAGGCCCGGCCTTTAGAGGGTCGGGCCTTTTTGGGCGGCGATAAGGAGGGCGGGGTTTGCGCTGACCCTGGTGGCGGAATCCTTTTCAGCGGAAATTTTGCGACCGCCCTCTCCCTTTTTTTTGGCGGGGCCCGTATTGGGCACTTTCCCCCTCGTCTTCCTCTTGTCCCCTGATGAAGTGCTGCAAGAAAATTTTCCCCCGCGGAAAAGCCACGAAAGGGAAACCGCAAAGTCGTCAAATCTTCCTTTATCCTTTATCAACACAGGGGGACTTGGTCGTTTCCCGGGCTTTCCGCTTCCCGAAGCTTTGGGGGTACAAGCAGAGGGGCCCGAAAAGGGGTCGCCCGGGGCGCCCGGGTTTTTGCCCATTGACCGGCTTCCTTCCCCCTCCCCTGATGGCTTTAGTAAAGGGGGTCAAAAGAGGGCTAAATCTCCCCCCCTTTATCTTTTTTCATGCCTTCTGGGCCCCCCCCCGCTTTTTTTCATCAAAGAGGTCTTTTGACAATTTGGGTTTTTCCCCAAATGGTGGGTAACGACCTTTGGACTTTTTGGGTGTTCATGTTGGACGGATGTGGGTGTTTCTGATGGGGCGAAAATTTGTTTGGGTGATTGGGGGGAGGACGAGGAGGTAAAAACTGCTGGATGCAGGTTGCATTAAAACCCCTGAAGGACAGATTTTGGGGGGCGTTGTTATGAGATTCACAGGGCCCTGACCCGTGATGACAGGCCCGACGGGTCCTGAACTGGGGGTCCGTGGCCCTGGGTTGTCGCCCGGGACTGGAAGGAGCACCTTTTTTCTCGTACCTCTACCTCCATGGGGGCTACCCCCCTTTTACTCGGTTTCCACCTGCATTTCGCTCCCTGTTCAAAAAAATATTTAAAAATTTTTAGAAGGGTATGGAATAGTTTTGGAAAAAATTTTATTTAAAAAAATGGGGAACACAGCTAAATTTTCATATCCCTCTAATCAAAAAAAAATTTGGGTGGATTAAAAATTTTTAAATGCCAAAAGGGGTCTCTTTAAAAAAATCGGGGCTGGGCAAAAATGCAAAAAAAAAGTTTTTTAGGGTTTTTGTATTAAAACAGGTATTTTTTTGACCTTTCAAATTTACCCGTGGGGGCTATTAAAAAAGCTTTTTTCAGATTTTTTGGGAAGCCCGCGTCAATGAAAAAAAGCTTTTTTAGTGCACAAAGTCAAAAAAAACGTATCTGAAATGTATTCGAATAAAAAAAATGTATTTTTTTCACCTTTCAAAATTTACGGGGGGTTGGGCTATAAAAATTTCTTTTTTTTAAAAATTTAAAGTGCAAGGGTTCGGGTTAAAGAAAAAAAGCTTTTAGTGCGCCCCCAAAATTAAAAAAAAAACGTAACCCGTTATGTTTTTTGAAAAATTTCCCGGGATTTTTTTGCACCTTTCAATTTTAATGGGGGTGGGCTATAAAAAATTTCTGTTTTCAGATTTTCGTGCAAAACTGCGTCAATGGAAAAAAAGGCTGTAGTGCGCCCCAAAATCAAAAAAAAAAAAGTATTGAAATGTATTGGGGTAAAAAAAGGTATTTTTTGGCACCTATCAATTCCCCCTGTGGTAACTAAAACAAATTTTTGGATTCAAATTTTAAATGCAAAAGGGGTCTCTATCAAAAAAAATCTGGGAAATGGGGGAAAAGTGCAAAAAAAAACGATCTGGGTTTTGTTTTTTTTTTATAATACACCCGGGATTTTTTTCCCTTTCAAAATTTAAACCCGTGGTAAAATACACAAATTTCTGGATTAAAATTTAACTGCAAGGTGGGTTATCAAAAAATCGGGACTGGGCCCAAAAAAAAAAAAAACACGTATTGTAAGTATTCGGTTTTAAAAAGGTTTTTTTTGGCAATTTTTTTTTCACCTGTGGGGGCCCAAAAATTTTCAGTATTTACATTTAAGTTTCAAGGTTGGGCCCCAATGGGAAAAAAGCGTTAGTGCGCCCCCCAAAATGAAAAAACCCTATTGTAAAGGGATTCGGATAATAAAAGGATTTTTTGGCCCTATAAAATTTACCCGTGGTTAAAATCACCCTTTTGGGGTTCAAAAATTTTAAATTTCAAGGTGGCTCTATCAAAAAAATCGGGGGCTGGGCCAAAAAAAATGGGAAAAAAACGTATCTGTAAAGTATTGGTTTAAAAAAAAGGTATTTTTTGGACCTATCAAATTTACCCGTGGTGAACAAAAAAAATTGCTGATTCAAAAATTTTAATGCAAAGGGAGATTATCAACAAAGGGGGTTTGGGCCCGCGCCAAAGTGAAAAAAAAACGTATCTGAAAAGTAAATTTGGAAAAATAAAAAAAGTATTTTTTTGGCAAACCCATCCAAATTTCCCCTTTTGGTGACTAAAAAAAATTTCAAATATTAAAAATTTAAGTTTCCCCAAAGGGGCCTTTAATGAACCAAAACTGTAGTGCGCCCAAAAACAAAAAACTATTGAAATGTATTCGGATAATTAAAAAGGTATTTTTTGGCACCTTTCAAATTAAACCCGTGGTGACTTCAAAATTCCCGTATTCAAATTTAAGTGAAAGGGGGCCCCAATAAAAAAAGCTGTAGTGCGCAAAGGGCAAAAAAACGTATCTGAAATTTTTTTAAAGGGTATTTAAGGTATTTTTTGGAAAATATCAACCCCCGTGCTGAAATTTTGGATTCTTTTTTAAGTACAAGGTGGGTATATCCAAAAAAAGGTTTGGAAAAGGCAAAAAAAGAAATGATTAACCTTTTTGAAATGTATTATGATAATAAAAAATGGAGTTTTGCACCCCAACAAAGAGGCCTGGGGTTACTAGAAAAGATGTGTTCCTATAAGTTCAGGCTGCCCAAAATCCAGGGGAAAAATTTTAAAAAAAGAAAAAGGTTTTTTTTTAAAGTTTTTGGGAATTTTCTACATTTAAATCTTGGGAACCCTTTTTCCATTATTCTTTATAGAGCTTGTCTGTTTTTCGCCCGTGGGGGCTCCCCCCCCGCTCCCCCCCCTGACTTTTTAAAACGGTAGATGCTCCTTTTTAAAATTTTTCTACCTAATATATAAATTTTTCCCAATCTTAATTTTAACTAAATTGTAAAGGGTCACGTAATTGTAGAGGTTTCTCTGTGAAGAAAAATAAAATTTCGCTGAGCTGTTTGGGGCACAAGCAGAGCGCAAACCTTTCCCTTTTGCTCTTGGACACTGAGAGACACTGAGGGGTGAAAAAAGGGAAAAGCTTTTATGTAAAAAAGGGGGTTTATGTGATTTTTCCCCGCCAAAAACGCAAAACCCTTTCACATCCCGTCATGACGCGCACACACATTTCACCTGTCTATTTTTGTTTAAACTGATTTGCTGGCCCCAAAAAAATTTTTGGAAGCCCCCAAAAAGGGGCGATCTTAATAGATGTTTCACGATTTTAGCCTTAATTAAGCATGGGGTTAAAAAATTTTGGTCACCTTAAAAACCTTGCCCATTTCAACTTTGTGATTAAAAATCGCCCAAAACCCAATCAGAACCACCATTTGCAGAGTTTTCCGTTTCCCCTTTTGGAAAAACATCTGTTACATTAACTTCACAAGAAGCTGCACTGACAGCGCACATCTCAGGGTGGCTATCCACTACAGGACCCACATCACCTGTGCAACTTGTGCTGCTCTCCCCTATGACCTTTAGGGGCACCAGTGAGCTAGTTCCCTCTACTGCTATCAGTGTAGCCTCTAGTTCACACTTGGCAATCCCCTGAGTTATACAGCGAGATGCACTTGAACCCATTTGCAGGTTGCTATTACCTAGTGGACTTATACCAACTGCTTTATCCTCCGCCAAGATCTCTACTATTGTGGCTGCAGTTTCTATAGCACCTTGTTCAGATATAGCATGTTTCTCAGACATTAATGCAGTTAAATGATTTTTAACCAGCAAGTCCACATGCAATATATTCAGTCCATCAGACTCTGTAAATCCAGATTTAACAGTCCCACTGCTCTCAGGACTCTTTTGACTTGGCAGCATATCCGGACTTCTGTTTAAATCCGCAAAGTCCTCAAATAAATTATGCACATGTTTACCAGTCTCAATATGGGTAATCAGTAACAGGGACAGTCTTACCCCATTCCAGTCAGGTTTTCAACCCTGGGACGATGTCCATTAGAGATGAGCGATTTTCTCAAAAATTCGGTTCGCTCACTTCTCCGAATTTCCCGACAAAAATCAATTCGGTCCGAATTACTTCGAGACGAATCGTGTTACAAAAACAGCTATTTCCAGGCTGCACAGAGCCTGCAGGGTGCTGTAGAATCTTGTGCCATGCTTAAATATGCAGAGGGAGCTTGGTTTGGTATTCATACAATGTTGTGTTTTAATATGACACGCACATGACTGCCGCCGCTCTTAGAATTGCTTCACTATAAAATTCCCTGGGCACTTAAGAGGGCAAAACTGACCAAAAACTGAAGGGGGAATGAAGCCTGATAATGTCGTGGCAGCGACAGCTGGAAAAAAACAAGCTGAGGGCTCAGGTGGCAACATCAGTGACAGAGTGTGGAGGTTGATGGCGGCAGCCACAGCAGCAGCATGAGGTCAGACAGTGGCACAATGACATTCTGGAGGTGGCAAAAACAGGAGTAGGCCACAGAGTGGCACAGTGACACAGTGTGGAGGTTACGGCAGCAGCCACAGCAGCAGCATGAGGTCAGACAGTGGCACAATGACATTCTGGAGGTGGCAAAAACAGGAGTAGGCCACAGAGTGGCACAATGACACAGTGTGGAGGTTAGGGCAGCAGCCACAGCAGCAGCATGAGGTCAGACAGTGGCACAATGACATTCTGGAGGTGGCAAAAACTGGAGTAGGCCACAGAGTGGCACAATGACAGAGAGGGGAGGAGAAGCCGGCAGATGCATGAGGTCAGACACTGTCACAATGAACTTCTGGAGGTGGCAAAACAGTAGTAGGCCACAGAGTGGCACAATGACAGAGAGTGGAAGTAACGGCAGCAACAGCATGAGGGCAGAGAG